>VZTL01047454.1:0-7500 GCA_013400535.1 Scopus umbretta
GAGGGAGGGAGGGAGAGAAGGAGCATGGGGAGAAAAAACAGTTTGTGAACCTTCCCCTTTTGAGATAGCAAATGCTCCTCTCACCGTGCCCAGGATCATTGCTGAACAGCCGGCAGCTGCATCCCGCTCTTCTTTTGCTGTCAGAGAATGTCACTGCAGAAACCTCAGTAGTTTCAAGAAGCCACTATTTGTACACAGGGAATAGAGAAAACTCGTGGATAGAAATGTTGTGGTGTGTGGGCTGCTCTGGATTTTACTCTGAGGAAGAAGATCACCACAAATGTTTTAAATTAGGCTATTCTTGATAATTCTGGTGGCATGGAGCCTAACCAAAATTTCAGGAAAAAACAAGTTGCTCTGTTAAAGCAGACATGAAAAAATGAAGGGCTTAACTTTTGTCCTGAGGGTGATAAAACAGCACCACACAGCTGAAAATCAATCTGACCTTCACCCACGTGATGCTGTTGTCTCAGTCTGTCTTTCATTTCCTTTGGTTGAGTGCAGGCCATGGCATTCAGTAGGGAGAAAAGCCAGAGGGAGGTGGGGAGAATCCTGTTTTCTCTGGAAAGGCTTCGGTGCTTGCATAAGTTGACTCCATAAAGAGAGTTTCTGTAAAACTTTGAATTATTTCATTAAATTAAAAAAAAAAAAAAAGTGTCCTCCTTCTCTTAACAGCCAGCAATCACATCAAGTAAAGAAGATATATGCTGTAAAAAAAGAAGATAAGTGTTTGTGATATACAACATTCTGTTTTAATTAAACCTAGAATTAGCCAGTGATGGTATTTTGAAATGAAGGCTTCATGCAGCAACAGGAAACCTGCACATTCATTTGAAAAAAGAAATTTGTACCCAAAGGGGAGAAAAAAGGCCAATTATTTTTTCCAGAGATATTTTAACATTCTGTGTTGCAGGCTTTGCACAAACAAAGAGAAGGTACCCAGATACACGTATATTTACATATACATCAATAAACCAACAGTTAGGGCTTGTGTATAAGCAATATTATTGATTTTCAAAATAGATGTACAGTTTCAATTGGTGAAGTACTCATTTGGCACAACATCCTGCAGCAAGTGGTTTCCACNGCAAATGTAAAATATGTTGGGACCTTCTCCTGGCGAGCTCTGCTACTCAGGTTTCCATGTGATATGCCAAAATGCTATTGCAGAAATGTAGAATTTAATAAGTTATCATTCTGATTAACGCCATTAACTGCTTAACTACTGTAGAAATTGGCTTCCGAAGTTGCTTGATGGTAGCTGTTGCTCTCCACGTCATTCCATTTGCTGTCTCGCTGGGGATAATGGTATGCAAGGGAAAGCAAGAAGGTCAAGGATCTTTTTGTTTAGTCTCTTTGCACATTAAAAGTTCTATTATGTGTTTGTATTGCATGTGGTTTCCAGTCTGTTGGCTACAATGCTTTCAAAATCCATTGACGATGAGTTTGTGAAGTTAAATATATCTTGCGGGTTATGACTACCAAGCTATCACTTTGTGTAGCAGTCTGGGCCAGTATTTAACAAGTGTTTTTCAGAATGAGGAATTTTGAAACCGAGTCAAATGATCTTACAAAAGGGTTAACAGAAATGCTAATAGAGAAGATGACAGCAAATGCTTGGTCTGTGCTGACGGTGGGGGTGTTTGGAGCTATGCTATGCTATTTGTGGGGAAGTGGTTTTCAGGTTGGGGTTTTTTTATGGGTTTTTCTGGGGGTGGGGGAGGGCTGTGGTATTGTTGTGAATGACACAGCCGCCACAAAGCTGAATGAGGTTGCAAAAAGCCCTGTCCTCTACAGCCATCCCTTTCTCTGCCCCGGCAAGAAGTAGGTGCCGCGTGCTGTGGTGGGGGCACGCGTGGGACCCGTGCAGGCTCGCCCCACGGCCTCCTGCTGCCCCGTCGTCTGCCCCCCCCGCAGGAGAGGAGCTGCCCGCCCGTCCCCCCAAGCTGGCAGGGCCGTCGGGCTCCGCCGAGACCTCGCTGCTGCTTCTTGCCCGACATTTAAGGGAATGCAAAACCAGACTGCAGGATGCAGCCACATCCTAAGGGCTGGCACAGCCGCCTTGCTTGTTTTCACTCGCCAGCTAGTAGACTGACCTTTCAAAAAAACAGTTTCAGCTGCTGTGAAACACTGACAATAGCTTTAATAGATTTCATTTTGGTATGAAATAGCTATGGCTACCTTTTGATACCATAAACTAGCAGCCATAAGCCTGGCAACAACAGTTCACGTTTTAGCGGATTGTTTCAGGCCGTGTACAAACTCAGGCAGATGTCATTGCCTCCCTGCCAGGCATTAGCACAAGGTACTGTTTTGCTTTTAAATGAAAGCAGAGATTTTATTTTTTTAAAGCAATTTGTGTTCTGACTGCATGAGTACCTTCACACCTGTCAGTTGAATCCATTGTGTTCATTCCCAAGGGTAACCTGACATCTGGGAAACGCTGCCTCAGCCCAGACTGATCCCCTTCGCAGCATCTTTGCTATTTTGAATTGAAATGGAGTTACACCATCACACATCTTCCTTTGCATTATTCTCTTCTGCTCCAGTATATTCCTGCTTTTATAACTTTCAGTTTAAATCCCGTTCCTGGGCTATTTCAGGAGTGTTGCAGTTATCTGTAAGCTGTCTTGCTTTTCACTGTGGGGCTGGTAAGCTCAAAAACATCTGCAGGCAGGGTCAGTCCAGCTTGCTAGTCTTTAGAGGATAGTTAGAAAGTTTCATAAGGCTTGGACCCATACCCACACCCATCCTAGATGCAGCGTCTACAGATTTATCCCCGAGAGCCTCTTACAAGCTTTGTTTGTATTACTATCTAGAGCTATCCCACTGCAGAAATCCTCAGGAGAGAGAAGTGGTCAAGAGTACTTAGAAACATCTGTTAAAAATTCAGACAAACACTGCACTGTCACTAGAAGCAGTTAGGATGGGGCGAATGAAATTTATCATGTGGTGCTACAGCAAAAAAGGGGACATTCTTTTTGTTCCTTTACTTTTGCTTAAAAATCGATAGTTTGGTCAGTAGATACAGGAAAATGCCCCTGCAGAGTACACTTGGGGTGGAGAGCTGCTTTTCACCAATGTCACAAACTCACTTGAGAGCCAAGCCTTGCGGTCTTACGGGAACACTGTTTCCAGAGCACTCACGTTTGATTCATCGCACGCTTTCTACTTGTTTCAAGAGACCTTGCATTAATTGTGCAGACCTAGAAAGTGGCGACATTAGGAGATAAAGTGACTTCACTGTGACTTTTCTATTGCTCGCCATACTTAGGCAAAAGGGAAGACGAAGTTGTAGCAACAAATCTAATGGATGAACTTTCCAACCAGTTGCTGTTTTGTGTGTGGCTACATGCTGGATTCAGTGAGTATTTGAGAAATATTGGCATTTGTCCCTGATGATGTATCATGAAGTTACAGGCAATTTGGCAGAAAAAAAAAAGTTTTCTTATGTATGAGGCCAGACTTGCTATGCTGTTGCATTTCTCCATTGCAGTAGTCCAGCTCAGCCCCCACCCGACCCCATTCCCCAGAGAGGACTCTCACCTCCCTTTCCCACCCTCTGCCTACAAGCTGGACAAGAAGCAGCACAAGCTGAGCTGGTCGGCCGGGTGGCACACGCGTGTTGATTGCCTAGGACAGGCCCAAGAGTGGGGATAAGTGCTGACTCTGTTCTTAACCTTTCTCTCAGCAGAGACATGAACTGGGGGCTCTGTCCTACCCAGTCAAAGGTAGGTTTGCCAATCTTACAGAAACTCAATTTCTAGAAGAGAAACTCAATTTCTCTCTGAGCCTTCTATCCCCAGTCCAGTGTGATTCAAAAGTTAATAGGAAGGGACAAACAGTTAAGACATATGACAGGCAATACGATCACGTAAACCTTGTTTTCTTAGGATGCCAGGCTGAAAAAAATGAACACAAAGCTCCTGAGAATAAATGACTCACTTCACATTGATGGACAATGTTGGCTTTGTTATCACTCTGCAGGTAGCGAGGGGATAGGGTTAGGGAGAATTTCCAGAAATGTAGGAGAGTCATTATTAGAAGGGTAAAGCTTCCTCTGCCATGCATCCCCCGTAGTGGACCCCACATTACCCTGGTCCGTCCTCCTTTTAGGAGCCTTTTGAGGAAATGTCTCCTGTGACAGGAACATCTCTCAGGTCTTTTCATCTGCGAGCTGCCAGGTGAAAGAATGGGGCTAGAGAACAAAAGATGTTCAGATACCGCAGACAAGCTTTTGTAGGATCTGCCACGTCAGCTGTCTCTTATAAGGTCTGCTGTACTTTCTGTTGATGGTGCTCTTCCCCCGAGGATTTCCCCACACCTGGGAACACCTGCCATAACCCGCACTGATATTTTCCTCAATGCCTTTCATTTCTGCATACAGATGGAGCTGGGATATCACACACCGTCCTTGCCCTTATTCTGTTCTGCTCCTTGGCAGTCCCAGCTTTCCTGGCTGGGAGCTTTCATCCCACCTCCCTCTCAACCTTTTTCAGGAGGGGCTTTGCAATTATTTATAAGCTAGCTTGTCTTGTTTTCTGACATTTTCAGTGTAGTCTGCGGAAGAGGAAAGCTATGTATATGTTCTCTGGTTTTACAGGGAACAAAAAACTTGAAGTAAATGTTGCTGGTCTGTGTTAGCAAGGTTTTTTTTTTTAGGAGGCACGAACCCTCCCGTTAACATCAGTGGTCTTCTGAGTGGAAAAAGTCTTAGTGACCTGTAACCACCTCTTGCCTTTGATGTGTTTGGAGATCCTGGAAGGGCAGGCAGCCAACTCGCTTGCATGCTTGTCAAGGCGGGGGCTGGCTGTCCTGCTTCTCCTGTATTCCCTCTTGCCATCTTCAAATGGATTTTCTCTCTCCTTCCTCCTACCATGTGTCAGAATGAGAAGCACCCTGTGATTTACCTCCTTCTCCTTCCACTTGTCGCGTTCTGGGACTCGAGATTTTCCAAAATACATCATGGTAAGAGGCAAAGCTATAATGATTTGGGCATTGTAGCTTTTCTAGAGGCATCCTTAGATTCTCTGAATAAAATAAATGGCTATTCAAGCTGAAGAGCAGCATTTTCTCATTTTGCTGCTGCAAATAGTTGGGAGGAGTGACTAACTGTTCCTCTGGAAGTAGTAAAGTGAACAGGCTTGTCTGCTGCCCGGTACTACAGGTTGGATGATGCACTTACCTATTCACCCCATCCTCCACTGCATCAGTGTTTTGCTTGCCTACATGCATTGCGTATGTGTGAAAGAATTATAGGTCTCCCGGCTGCCTTTTCTTCCAAAGATAACTCAAAATACAGAGTCTTTTCTAAGAAGAAATATATTCCCCCTCCAAAGTTATGCACACAGAAATCAGATTTATTTTGATTTTGACGAACCTTAGATAAAAACTGATGGTTGCAGCTGAATCTCACTTTGAGTTTTTCGTTAAAACTGTTCAAAGCAAAATACAGGGTGGAGGATCTCATGTGAGCCAAAACTAACCTCCCTGTTCCTGCCAGTGAAGCTGTATTGCCAAATTTCACACAGCCGTGCTCTCTAGCACCTCCTTTGAACACGAGTGTGGTTCTGGAGGCCGTTTTGAAGCTCCCACTTGAAACACTCTCTGTGAGCTAGTGGAGCATTTTCTGGCACTTAAGCTTCTGTATCTGGTGGCTGTTTGTGCTATACTGAGCAATGAGTCATGGCTTGCTAAAGGAGAAAAAAAGGATTTCTTAGAAAACCTTTCAGAAAAGCTAAGGTTGTTTTTCAGCTGGAAATGCTGTTGGTGTCTGTGGCGAAATTGGTGTGGCAAGTCACCTCTGCAGTGTTTCTAAGAATTACCGGATAGTGGCTTATCTAAATACTCTTTTTGCATGATTTTTGCAGCCAGTGACGTCCTCCTAGTATAGGATATTTCCTTCACATTTTTCACTACCTGGACTGCTGGATATAGGGACTTGCTCCTTGCTATACTTTTATTCGTAATTATACTTAATTATACTTGAATTACAAAAGTGCAAAACCCCTCACCTCCTGCTGAAATCTTGAGGAACTATGGGTGTTCATCATCCCAGTCAAGTAATTGTGCCACAGACTTCACTCTGAGTTGGTTCTTTTTCGTAGTTTACCAGGTCATTAATGTTTCAGTTGGCTGGCTCTGACTTCACGACAGCAGTACAAGTTAACAGAACTGAATGTGCTACTACAGCCTCCCAGCCAGTTGTCTGTGACGTTAGCATTTGGGATACACCAGCAGCGCATCAGAGGTGGCACTGCAGGGTGGGTATGCGTGTCTGAGCAAGCAGGTCATGGGCACAGTGAGGGTGCTGCTGAGTGTTCCTCAGCTCAGGCAGGTCCCCAGGTCGCCATCTGGGATTCCTCCCAGTGGGGCCGAACAGTCTGCATTGGCGCCTTGGCTGCTGGGACCTCACTGCTGCCACAAACCAAATTAAAACTGGTTTGGATGTGGACAGAGCTTGTTGCAGACACCCTTCCTGATGCAGTGGGACATGATCCTTCCTCCATGGCCCGTGTTGGATCTGTGATAGCAACTAGCATGGCTGCTGCCGCACTGCTGACACTTTGGTTGTTCCCGGTTATTTTGCCATTTTTGCATAAAATAAAAATATAATTTCTTGACAGCAAGAAAAAAAAGGAACTTCTGAAATGCTGTGGTTTAATTCTTAAATTTCCCACTCTGCTTTAAGCCTGTCCCTGAGAAAGAAATGGCCATTGAACGAGGAGGCAGTGAAGAGAGATGCAGTGCACCTTCTGAGCTGGTGTGGCAGCCGCTGATGTGCAGACCTTGAGAAAATGAAGCAGTCCTCTGTGTGCAGTGTGATGCCTCATGACAGTGTGTAATATTAAGCTATTTATAGGACAAAATGCCTGGTGGATTGGCAGTGTTGCCCAGGCCAAAGACTGCAGGAAGGCAGTCCCCTAAGCAATGGGTGAGCCTGGGCATGAGCCTGCAAAAGTCTCTCACGTTTAGGGCGCCTCAGTTTACCTGTTTATGAAAAAAGTATGCAGAGATCAGGACTGGCACGTGAGGGACATTTACTCTTTGTAACAATTTTGACATCTTTGGATAGAAAACTGTATTTTATGATTAGTTATTCTTTATTTCATTGGTATGACTGTGTGCATAGTTGACTTTTTCCTTCTCAGCAGTAGATTTCCAAAACCTATTTTACTTTCTCTCCCTTTTTATTTGTTTGTTTACTTAAACTCCAGCTAATTTTCCTCTTTGGAAGTCAGAGTTTTTCCAACATGATTTGATAGAAGGACAATACAGTCCATCTGGAATACGCTCCACACCCAACAGAAAATGCCCCTTGCTCTCAGCTAAAAACAGCAGCCTTGGAGATTTTGCTCCTTTCCAAGGAGGATCCCTCTGTTTGGGGGGCTGGGGTTGTGATCAAAAAGGTTTAATATGAATTTATCATCTACCTTTTTTAAAAGTATGTATCTTGGTGAGAACTTATCTCCTGTGCCACACTCCAACCTGATT
This sequence comes from Scopus umbretta, assembly GCA_013400535.1. Lineage (NCBI taxonomy): Eukaryota > Metazoa > Chordata > Aves > Pelecaniformes > Scopidae > Scopus > Scopus umbretta. Next base: position 7,495 of record VZTL01047454.1, read on the forward strand.
TACATT
>VZTL01047454.1:10000-23181 GCA_013400535.1 Scopus umbretta
TCTGTGCATAAGTATATCCATGAAGAAACTGTCTGTCAAGGGAAACCCTCTTGCATTTTCCCTGGTTAATCAAAGACAACACAACTGAGAAGAATTAAATTGAAGGTTTTAATATTAGAGTGTATTAGATTTGAGGCAGCAGTAGGAGGCTTTATAAGATTGTCTAGATACAAATATTTAATATTATGGCATTTTGCATTTATTACTCATATACTGCTTTAACTGAGCATTCAGGAAAGGCTGCATTTTTCTTTATGTAGTGCTTTGGTGTGAATGATTTAATTCGTATGTCATGCACATGTGCTTGGCTACAGAATGTATGGATATATTTTCTTAAAAATTAAGGTAGAATTTTGAAAAAGGTCTCATTGCAATCTTTGCACAATAGAACTGCAAGGATGCGTACTTCAGGACAGAAACTAATTGCTGACGGGTTCTGTTGTTGTTGTCAGAGACATTACAGTGTTAGTCCAAGGGTCTTAATTCCCATTCCTCTGTTGAATCGTAAGCAGTGTAGAAAGTGAAGAGGGAAGAACGCCTGATGCTCCGGGCTAACACTTAGAGGTCTGAGTGACACTTGTAGATTTGCCAGTAAGAAATGATGCTGGTAGCGGAGACGCTCTCCCCCCACCCCACTCCACAGTTTGCCCCGCTGCCCCATGTGCAGTACAACCGTGGACGGGGCCTTTCCAGACCTTCTTCCATACGAATGGCATCATCTGCAAGGCTTGGGCTCACCCAGAAGAGATGAAGACATTTCATCTTTACATCCCAAGGTCTGGGGCATTTTTTTGGTTTGCATCTGATTTTTGGTTAGAGTTTTCTGTAGTTAACATTTCTTAGTGAGCTTTTTGCGTTAATGCCCCTCTTCCTTCTCTGAAAGTAATAATCATCGTGTTCTCTGCGATGCAATTTTATGATCAAGTGCTTCTGATCTTTTCCAACTTAGCTCTATTTTGTGTATGTATTTTTTAAGACTTCTCTACTCTACAGCTGCTGCGGTGCTTAAGGAGCCCTTTGTGCTTTGTCTGTGTGGCCGTTTCGTTTGTACCTTAGCCTCTTTCTAAATTGTGATTCTGCCTCCTCTGCTTGTTGGTTGGGTGGAGGGCAGCTTGTAAGTGAAACTGCTAACACTCGCTTGATAGGCTTGTAAGGACCCCTGCAGATGCAAGAAGATGATGGTTGTGGTGCGGACACAAGTATGTGTAATAGAAGATTTGAACCTATTAAGATCGATCATCTTGTTATTCTCGAAACTTTGCTTAAACTCTAAATCTTTTCTATAGAAGATATAAACCAGTTTACCATCCTAGAAAGGGCCAATCTGAATTTTACAATGCAATTAGTGACAAGACGTTTTGAGTCTTACCGTGGGAGGAGTATAATAGAAGTCCTGGGGGAGGAGGAGGGGGACGAAGAAAGATAGGTCTTATTAAGAACTGGTCAAATATGCTTTATTCTTCATCTGTGGTAGTCTGTTAGGAGGACAGCAGTTTTGTGTTTGTATGGTAAGGATCTGGATGAGTGGAAAGAAGGGGCTACAGCCTTCGCTAAACTCTGCCCAGGGTGTCTGATCTGAAAGCTCTTTCCTCGGGTCTCACATGTGAGTGGAGCACGTGTATGAGAGGAGTAGCGGCGCTGAAATATATAGATAGAATACATGTGATGGAGAGGTTTTATACGTGAAAATACGGTTTTACCAGTCGGACAGCTCCTTAACCGTGGCCATCGCAATGGCTCTGCTGTACTTGTCAATCTCCGTGGAAGTTTAGGGTTTTCTAAAGAAAAGACCAAACTGTTTCTAACAGTGCCGGAATGGGTGACAGAGAGATTGTAGTTTAAAGCCACATGATTGAAAATAAGTTTTTTAAAGCCCTGAATGCTCTTTATAAAAATAGATGGTGAACATACGGTACAACATAAAAATCCATGTGGTCCTGGAAAAAAAGTAGAAAGCACTTTAGCCTAAACCAGATGTGCGAAAGAGCGCTCCTAAACGTATTTTTTATTTTTTATTTGTGTGTATGTGTGTGTGTTTGTGTATGTGGGAGATATTTTTGGTTCCTGCTAGGCTTCTTTGCAGCAAAGCCCCTTTCTAGAATTTACTTTCCTTTATTAGAGTTGCAGCTCGGCTTTGTGTGGGCCTCTGGGGGTTTTGGCCAGCCGTTGGCAATTTCTCTCAGACACCCAATTACCCCTGACGTCAATGCCGTCTCTCCCATCTCCCTTGGGTGCCCACATTTTTTCCTTTGTAACACTAATAGCTGACTAGCTAAGTGCCTGTTATTTCCTTGGCAGAAGATTTGATTGTGTTTTGGGCCGGATACTAAATCCAAAAACTATGTAAAAATGTCAATAGGTGAGTGCACATTGATTTCGGTTAGTCACAGTGATATTTGAGCCCCTTTGGGGGCTCTGTCTGGGGAAGTATTTTACAAGAAAGATAATATAACAGAAAATTACTGGAGCTGCACAGGTCTCTGGTGGATTTCTTAGGGGCCTGCTAAGTTTCTGTAGAATCAACAAATGCTTTATTAATCTAAATTTGCGGTTTTGTTCCTGCCTCTCTTCAGACGGTTCGGGCTCGCCGGAGGAGGCTCGGCGGGAGCGGGGCGGCCGGCGGCAGAGCCCTGCCCGACCGGGGGGCCGCAGGGAGGCCGGGGGCGGCCGTGGGCCCCCTCCTCGCCCGGCCGAGGCCTGCGGCGGCAGATAACGCGGGGGACGGAGGGGGTCCCTGACAGCTGTGCGGGGCCGACGCTGACTGGGAGCGCCTGATAAGGGCCCCGCGCGGGAGCCAGCCGCCAGCGCCGCACCGCCAGCGCGCTGCGGGGCCGCGGCGACTGGCAAAGAAAGTTAAACACAACTGGTCCAGGGGCGGGAGGGAGGGCTGCGCTGGAAGATAATGGTAATTGATTGAATCAAAGTCGCAGAGCAGCCTTGTTTTTCCTCGCAATTAATTTTTTTTCTAATTTTCAGACCCAAGTATCCGAAGAGCTCAGGTTGCACCGAGCACACGCTGCACTAAAAGATAATAAGCACATGCCCTCTTCAGCTTTTTGGGGGAAATTCAGGCCAAGAAAAGGCACAATTAAATAAAATGCACCCCCCTTAAAGTTACAAGCGCACGGCTCCGAGCTCAGCGGAGCGTGCTTTTAAGGACAAGGAAAAATCAATGGCTTTGTCAGGTCGCTGGAGTGCGTGCTTGCTGGCTACCGGGGACAAGAAGTCAATTTTGCCCACAAAGCCAGCGGATAGTGACACCGGAGAAGGGGATCGTCTGGGGACTCCCGTGCGTGGCGTATGCGCGTTGGGCGTTCCTGCAGCTCTTCTTCCTCTCCTGCTCCCCCCCCTCCAACCTCATACCCCGTAGCACCAGATCTACATAGAGGAAAACAGAGATTCCTGCCTTTTGTTTTTCATGCCGGTTACTCTCCAGGTTTATTTTAACCAGTTTGGATCTTTCTCGCTAGCAACCTGTCAGCCAGATTTTTATTTTTTTTTCAATTTTGAAGGGGATTCCCCCAATATAGTGTTCAGGAGCAGCAGTAGTTTGTGTGCTTTAAATAAATAAAACCTTTTAGACTTTTTAGTCTTTGGCAATTGCATCCACAAGCAGTAAAATCTTATGTCAGCACAGCATGTAGAGCGCAGGATACCTAATAACTAGTAAACCATTTAAAAAAGTCTTCTGCTTGATCAGACATGGTGCTTAACGTATAGTGCTGTATCCTGCCTAGTAGGTAATTAGTATTGAGGGGGGAAAAGCCTCCCCTGTGGACCATGACACCATAGACCTAAACTGGCATTTTTTCACACGTTAGATTTTTCTTTCTTTAGTGGAGGGCATTTCTTTGCCTGTTTTAAAAATCATTCTCTAAGAATTAACAGACTGTATTGAGGGTATTGTATATATTAAATGAGCCTTGCAAGTGCTAACAGCATATTCTTCCCATATAGACCCTGTGTAGGGTGGGCAGGCAAGCAAGTATTGTAGTGTCAGAGGAATAGAAATCGAATATTGGGTAGGAAAAGAAACCGCTAACCTGGGAAATAAATATTAACCAGGGATTACTGCAACCCCCTTTTGCTGTGATTTTGTTGATTCCCATCCTGGAACAAGTGTATGTGTGGATGTGCTGGTGAAATGAATGGGCCTTATTGAGGTAAGACATGGTGGTTTATTTTATCATGAAGAGGCTGGGGTTTTCACTGAAGCTCTGCCATGTTTTCCACAGAGCAGTAACAGAAGATTTCTTTGTGCGTGGGCTGAAGTTCATGGGATTTTTCTCGACCACTGAAACGATGGAGCGTTTGCTAGCCGTTCGGGCAGCAGAAGCGCATCCTGAAGCCCCAAGGGTTGTGGCTGGGAACCACAGCTGATATCCTATCGAACAGACTAATGGGTCTCCTCTGCTGAACGAGCTGATAATCTGCCTCATCATGACCATTGGTTATGAAAGGGGCAAGTCATCTGTGAAGAAAGATGACTTTCTTGAAGGCGCCATGCAAAAACTTTGGCCTAATGTCAGCTCAGCCATCGCTGATCAATTTAGGCAGGGACATGGTTCAGATTAGAGGGTCGTTGTGTGGAAAGAAGATTTTTTTTTGTTTTCTCCTTGTAGGCTGGAGACCCTACTGGGTTTCTGCTGCTGACCTCCCATCTTTGACGTTCCAGGTTCCAGAATAATTAAACCCACAAAAGTAATGAGGTCTGGTCTCTTGGGCCACTGTGAGATGAGTGACAGAGTGACGCTGGCCTTCTCTGCCTTAAAGGTAACTGATAGACTGCCCCTGGGCAGTCAGGTGTCTTACTAGAGCAGTGCTCAGGAGCACCCATTCCATCCTCCTCTGGCCTTTCCAAGTCTGCCCAGTGCTCTTAGCCTGTTGGCCTCAGAAGTGCTGACAGCGATGTGGAAAACAAGTGCCTATGTGGAAAACAAGTGCCTAAGCGAAAAGCTTATGAAATGAAATGATTGTGAGGTGATTTGGATAGAGAAAAGTGAGTAAAATTCATGGAGATAATGTGCACCCACACGCTGCCCGCTGGCCTCTGTGCTCCTCCATGCTAAGGTGCGTTGCTGACAGCAGGGCTGCTGGTGGGGCTGCTGCCAGGGCTGCACCATGCGAGGCAGAGCTGTGGCTGCTGGCATCGAGCACCCTCTGAGCCGCCAGCCCTGCCCGTGCAGGGAATGGACAAAATCTGCTGGAAACAGATTTAAAAAATGGTTTCTGTTGCTAAGGGATGATGCTGAATTTAGGGGTATGGGTCAGTCTGTAGGACGCTGAGAGCTGGCAGTTGCAGGCAGCTGGAGTAGCAGGCCTCTCGTGAACAAACTCCTGAAATAAAAGGGGGCAGGTTTTAACTTAAAAACGAAACAAAAAGCCCCCGCTGGCCGTGCAGTCCCAGGTCAAGGCGTGGTGGTTGCTGTAGGTTTTCCTGTGCCGCCTCACCTCCGGTGTGGGCGCTGAGTGTGTGAGGCGCAGGGTGTGTGAGGCGTAGAGTCGTGCCTCAGCCCACACACAGCCACAGCAGAGCCGGGACAGCGGGACTGTCTTGCCGCGCTCCTCACGCTGAGGTAGGGCTTGCGCTCCTGACCCACGCGTGTGTGTCTCCATGGGGCGGAGAAGGGCCACAGCGGGCGGGTGGGTGGTGCGGGAAAAGGGGTAGCGGGGGCGCAGGCCCGGGGCCCTGAGGGAAGAAGCCGTGGGGAGAGCGAGGTGCGTGGGGGGGCATGTGGTGGCTGTGGCGGGAAGCGGGGAGGCGGGCGGGCACTGTGCGGAGGGCACAGCGGGGACGGTACCTCTGAGGAGCGAGGAAGGCTGCGGTGACGGGGCAGCTGGCAGATACCGAGGTGAACGCTGGCCTGAGGCGGTGGCAGGGGCCGCACCCGTGTCCCTGTCCTTGCCTGCCCCGTGTCTGCGCTGCGCCGTAGGGCCTGTGCTCGAGGCGATTGTAGGCAGCTCGTCCACTGCCGGGGCTCGTGCGCCCACGCTGGGCTTGCTGGAGGCGGAAGGTTTCACTCGACTCAGGAAGCGGCAGGCGGCACCTGCTCTCTGCTCGTGTTTTCCTCCTTCCTGCAAACGGGGCAATTTTCATCAGTCGGGCTGGAGACAGAGGGGAAATTACACTGCCTAACTTAAAGCATATGCCCCAGGCGGCCTGAATGACTCTCTTGAGGGGTTCCTCCTCCCCAGTGTCCTGGGGGGAACATAGGCCAAACTTCACGTGTTCAACTTGTGCACACGTGAGGTGTCCACGCGGCAGTGACATTATCCTGCCTGGCCGCTCCGGCTGTCCTGTGGGGCTGTGGCAGCCACCTCTCCTGAAGTCCCCTGAAGCAGGAGCAAGCTGTTGTCCACAGGCCACCACGAAAAAACACTTTAAGTAGGGACATCAGTGTGGTGTCTTTCTCTTTTGAGCTTCCGGTGGAGCATCAGCTGATGAACAAAGTCTTACGGTTTGTTTAAAAAGTGACTTTTATCTGGATTCCCATTTCTTTGCCTTTCCCAGAGAGAGATCAAAAGCCATGCTGTTGGGTAGGTTAGTGGATAAAGGAGGATTTCTCCCTTGAAACAGATGGCTGTATGTTAAGATACCTTAAAGAAGAGAGAAGTTCACTGGGAAACAGGCATATATACTTGTTTTGCCACATCCTAGCTTTTAAATGGACAGTAGGAGATAAATAAAATGCTAGGGGAAAAAAATGGGTGAATTCATGTAGCACTGAAGGTAGGAGAGTAGTAACAGGGTAGCAGCTGCTTGGGAGGTGGCAGTGGATGGAGGGGAAATATCAGCATGGGAGGGAGCAGGGAAGTGAAGAATCGAGAGGGAAACACCACCAAAATGATGTCTGTCCCTTTGGTAAGAACTTGGGACATTTATGAGTGACGCAGCTCCTGCTTTTTGTGGGACATTTCCTTTTCCCTGCTTTGTTACAGGCCTGTGTGTCCTGGCAGCCCAGGTCTCCTTCTGTTCCTGGGTGTGGGTTGTGCCTATTACCAGACAAAAGTGTCACTAAGGTATAGCATGGTCTTCAGGTGAATATTCTGAAATTATGGTTGTTCCTGCTGTATAATTTGCAGAGTTTCACTCAAGTCACAGCCAGAACATTACATCTGCCCCAGAGAATAAGGAGGAAATTCACCAGGTTATTTTCAGTTGGTGCTGTGGAAGCATGCAGGAATACATCCAAGTTAAACTCAAAGGGACATAGTCGGATTGGTTGCAGATTTCATCAGGTTTATAGTTGCATTAGGAACCTCACATGAGTCTTTAAAAATGTTTTAGAATTGAAAAACTTCAAGGTTTTGAGCATAACTCGTTACGCAAAAATGTATCAGTATGAGTATGTATCTCATATCAGTATGAGAGGGCAAGTTCAGTAAGGCGTCAGTTAAATTATGTTTGACATAGCCATGTGTACATAAATACTATATTATGGCAGTGTGTGTAACACTTAAGAAGCATCAGAGTTATGCTTTGTCTTTTAGTTGCATGGAAGTGTGCAGGAGAGTTGTGAAGTTCTTTCAGCTCTGTTAGGGATGGGTTGAAGGTGTGTTGACTGAAAAATAGTACCTTTCTGAAGGATATAATCTTATTTATTTCCTAATCTTGGAGTATGCATTAAATTCACCTAGGTCTTCTTGTGATTTTGACAAAGTTTATTTTTTTTTCCTGGATTTTCATTATGTTGGGAACAGTCTCTCAACTGATTGCCAAGTATTGACCCTCTCTTTTGTATTTCTTTTATAGTCCCACATTGTCCTTGGTCCTGGATTCACAGAGCTGGTAGACAAAGCAGTTGGCAAGGAGAGTGAATGACTTCAGGGAAGGATAGACTTATGTGCTCTGACCATGGAGATGACAGAAAAGTAGAGGAAGAGATGGAAAGAGGATGAGCATAGTCTTGAAATCAGGCAGGCCAATGGACCAGAGAAGGGTTAGAATGACAGGACTAGAGATAGGAACAGAGGATGTAAGATGGATTGGTAATTGGCAAGAGGAAGATGAGAAGTGTCAAAATAGTGTGGGGAGGGAAGAAGTAGAAAAGACCGATAAAGGTAGAGTGGGTCCAGAAGCAGCAACTAAACAGTGAAACACAAAGGCTAAGATTGTTGACTCAGGAGAAGAAATGAGAAGTATAAGATGAAACGAGTAACTCTAGCAGAGGATAATATCTCCCACACTTACAAAATCAGAAACTTAGTAGAAGGAAGAAATACATCTACTTTATTTTACTTTTCTGTGCTTTTGGCCAGGCAGTTCTGTCAAGCACTGCTCTGCTTTCTTTTCCAATATCAGCTGCTACCTCATTACCTCCCTGAGACACTGTCATAGAAATGGACTTGGGAAGCAAGTGTCCTGCTTCTGGAAAGCATGGCGAGGTAGTATCTTCTATGCTCAGCAACAGATGGGCTTCCATGAGCTAGTCTGTTAGAGAAATTTTTCTTGTAAAGTATCCTCAAAAAAAAAAAGTGATGACATTTTCTCTGATATGCCCTGTGACTTTCTTGTGGTAGCATCAAAGTAACTTTGAGGAACAGTTTATAGAGAGGTAACCTCCATACGTCCCTTCCAGACTAAATTATTCTGTGATTGTTTGATCCTTCTCACAAAAAAAGGAATCTACAGCAAAATGTGAAGTTTCAGTTTTGTTTCTGGTGCAGTTTGAAAGGACTTAATGAGCAGTGCTTTGTTCTAGCCAGGTTAAATGAGAATTAACCAGGTGACTGACTTCCACAGTCAAAATCAGAATTCCACAATCCCAACTGCAAGTGTTGCTTGAGTTCCCTGGGATAAATAACTTGATTAGCTCTGCAAGACGCCCTTCTCTTGAGTTGGAGTCAGAGACCACTTTAGGACTTCCCTCCCTTTTCAGCAATACCCATGGGTTTCCAGCAAGTGAGACAGGAAAAGGCACACATGCTCCTAGTGACGGCAGCTTGAGCTCATTAGTTTTGATTTTTAGATATGCTGGCATTGTCTCAACAGCCTGCTTTCACATTTATGGCCTTTCCAGACTGCTTATCTAGGGGAGAAGCGTGCTTTCCGTTTGTGCTTAACCTTCTTCAGTTATGCATGACGTTGAGCTCAGAGCCTAGACAAAGCACACCACTGCTTGGGCAGCCCCAGCATCTACTGTCAAAAGATGCAAAGGAAAGACACAAAACGGAGGTAGCTCTCCCATGCAGATCTTTACTTCTGGCAGTCCTGTTCCATGATCCCACTATCTTCCTGAGGTCTTTCGAACAAGTGCATCAAAAATAGCTGAACTATTAGAAAATTCCTCCCTCCCATGTATGAGCATGTAGGTATTTTTCTGATGAGATAAAAATTATGAGTCTTAATCTGCACAATCCCTATTAGTTTGCTCTCCAATTCATTTCTTCTTGTTAATTCATCTTGGAGTGTTTTGGAAGACTACTTGGCATCTCTCGGTGCATTTCATGGGACAGTCGACGGAAAGGACAGAACATGTGCTGAAAAGCCTGTACTGTATTGCCCCCGCTACAATTCCCTGCTCAGTGCTGAGGTTTCAAGAGGCTTTGACTGAGCTGGTTGAGCCTCCTTTTGAACCCATCATGGATTTTTCTTTTTATTTTATTTCCTTTAAAGTTTATTTCCTTCCTTATGGCAGACATCTTTTGCCAAATGAGTAAGGCACTCCAGTTCTTCCTGGCTTTTGCCCCGTTTACCACCTTCCAAAAAGATGCGGCGGCTGTATGACTGCATCTCAGATTTTCCCCGGAGTGATCTCTGATTTCTTTTCAATCAGTTCATTTAATTGACCGTGTTTATTTCCCTAGCCCTTGTGGCTCCCTGAGTGCAGCTATTCGTCAGAAGCTGGATGTTAAGCATCCTTTTCATGTTTTACCTGGAGACTTTCTTAAACCATCTCATCTGTTCTTAGCATTTGGGGCTAAGCGCAAAAGGGAAGCTCTCTCAGTCAAAAGGCTATCTAAATGGATAATGTGATACTTTGAGACCTGTAACAAGGAGGCAAATGTCCCGGTCCCACCGCTCCCGTGCTCGTGCCACCAGAGCTATGGTAGCTTTGAAGGCTTGCTTGGGCAAGGTTCCCAGCGCGGATGTTTGCAAGACAGCTAACTGGAACTTGGTACACGTACCTAGCATACTGCTTAGATGTAGAGCCTAGGCATGATGCCCACTTTGGAAAGCAGCTTTGTAGTCTATATTTGCTTAATTTAGTCCTCAGCTGTCCTCCTGAGAATGGCTGTTCACTGCATGTTAGTGTCCAAGAGCAGGAAACGATGGAGGCAACTTTCATCAGAAAGAAGATGAAGTAACTTGGCACTCACTGGAGTTTGGAGGCTAAACTGCCTCTTAAAACATCATCCTTACTGCTTGTCTAAGGAGTTTCCAAGCTGTAAATAGGATGGGAGAAGGACGCCTTTGTATCCTGTGTTCCCCTTTTCTAGATGTTGTCTTGGTGACATCAGCTGCCTTCTTCAAAGTCTATAAAATTCTGTTTGAATGCTTTTCATGCTCTGGTTTGGCATACAGCATAAATCCAAGCAAACTGACCTGAGACAGGAATACATTTTCCTCTTCAGCGACTTCTGCCTGTGTCCATTGCTAGCATCTATATTAGCAAATACAATTTCTTGGGAACATCCTGGAGCTATCCTTTTCCAAAATATTTTTAAAAGTGACAATGCACTATTATTTCCTAGAAAGTTTGGTCAGCTTCTTGTACATTAATTTTTAAATCATTGTCCTATTTTTTTCTTATGCCACTTATTTTTATACTGTCTTTTAAAAATAAACATAAGTCAAGAGTAATTACGGAGAAACGCACCACATTTGAAACATAAATAGAAGGAAATAAATGCTACAATGTGTCACTCTAATCAGTGGTCAAATACCCAGATTTTAATCTTGACAGTGGAGTTAAATAAAAAGAGAGCCTTTTAAATAACATTCCCTTAATGATTCATGAAAGCTAAACTTGAACGTTTGACTTCATTGCAATAATACAGCTAGTTTAATTTTTTATTATTTTTAAACCCGCAGCCAGCATGCTGGAGTAAGTTATTTGCAGTGTATTTTTAAAGTCCATATTGAAATATTAGCCATAACTGTCTGCTGTGTATAAAAAGGGGGGGGAGGATATGTTTGAAGTTTAATCATGCTTCTACTTACGCTCAGTCCCAGAGCAATCCTTTTTTCTGCTGCTGAGCTCAAACAGCTAGTAGCCAGGTTTGATCTGCTGCCCCATGGAGCAGTGCCCTATGTGAATTTGAAGTTTTCTCAACCCGGGAGGCCTGCAAATAAAGACTAGCCTCAGGTAGCCAGATCTCTCCTTCCCAAAGCAGCTCCCGGGGCGCTGCCTGGAGCAGTCCTCCTGAAATTGTTTCAGGCAATTGCTATAGACTATCTGCGCTACTGCCCCTCTTACCCCTCCTTCCCTCTCCTCCTCCTGGCATAAGGGAGGAGTTTTGGAGTCCAGGAGTCCTATTTGACTTTAATAAAATGGAGGAAAAAAAAAAAAAAGAGGAACAGTTTGTAGGGAACTGGCACAGACTGTGGAAACAGGAGCCACAGCAAGACAAAACCCAGTGGCCTTCAAAACTTTTTTCCCTTCTTTTTCACCACATGACTTGGAGGATGTGGACAGTAATTAAAGGACCCCCTAGCTCCTCATTTTCTGTGCCTGGGCCTTTGATCTGATTCGTGTTGGGTAGCTATTTTCATTGTTCCTGTCTTTTCTTTTATTCTCGCCCAGCCCCTTTGATGTGAGCAATGATGATCTTTAATTCCAAAATAGGAGATGGGCAGGATAGCAGTACTGGCCTTACATAATGCATCTTTCACATCTTATTTTTAAACTTGAGCATAATAGGTGTAAGTCGGAGCCAGGGGAGCATTAACCCTTTCCCTGCGGGGGAACTGCCGAGGAGGTTAAGAGCCTATCACTTCTGGTAACATCAGTCAGGTTAATCTTCTGTAGATGCCTACAGATGCATTTGCAAAAAAGATTATTATTATTATTATTATTTTCCTGCAAATATGATGGATCTCTAAATATAATCTGGAGGGAGTTTGTCCTAATTGTTCCCATGTGGGAAAAATGTGCTGAGAAAGAACAGTAAAGCTAATGCAGTTATTCTGACTGGCTTCACTTGGCAGCACAGTGGGAGTGAAGCATACTGTTTATTAGTGTATGTTAATAAACTATAAGGGACAAGCTGCGGGTGGTGGTTTATAAACTGTTAGCTCAGGTAGGGTAGATGACAATATGGAGGTTATTAGTAACACTAGCAGGAGACAAGGGCTGGAGGTTCTTATTGTTGTCTTGAAATCACAGAAGCCCGTTGTGTCTCTGCGCGCTGCATTTTCATCACAGGACGTGCAAACAGAGTAGCTGCACTCAGCCTCACCGAGCCAAGGAGGGTAGCACGCGCGGCACCCCTGTGCGGGTCATTGAGGTTGGAGCACCCTCGTGCCAGACCATCTGAGGTGGTACGTGCAGGAAACCCTCTGCCACGCTACCTGGGGGGGCACCCCGCTGCCAGGCTGCCCGGGGTGGCACACGCGGCACCCCTGTGCCGTGCTTTTCAGGGCGGCACGCGTGGCACCCCATGCCACACCATGCAGTGCGGGGTGGCCCCCACGGCGCCCCGCCACAGCCCCAGGGAGGCAGGTGGTGCTGGCAGGGCCCTGTCCCCGGGGTGTCCCTGGGGAAGGCAGCAGCCCGGGGGGGGAGACGGCCGCGCCGGGGGGCTGCCCTGGGGAGGCGCAGCATTAGCGCAGTCCCCATCTGCCTTGGCGGCGCCTCCTCCCTCTGGGCCCCAGCAACAATGGCTCCGCTTCTGCTGCCTGCGCCCTGCCCGAGCGGGGCCTGGTGACATTTTGCAAGGTTCAGTCGTCACAGCACAATTCGCTCGGGGTATAGGCCTGTAATTGTAAAGAGGTAGCCCAGAATTTTCAAACTTGAAGACTGGAGGCACCTGCACCCAGTTAACTCTAAATGCCATGAAGCGGGGGCTCAGCTTTCCCCAGTGCCTTTTATTTTATCAGGATTTGTGACTATCTGGAAATTTGGAAAATTAGAGGTCTGCTGCTCAGCAATTTAAACGTTAATGTTTGAACATTGTGTCACTATTTTTCATGTTCAAAGATAGATCTAAATGGGCACAAATAAAAAAAAACAAACAAA
>VZTL01047455.1:0-23475 GCA_013400535.1 Scopus umbretta
TGGGGATGGGAGGTGTTTTAGCTCCACTGAGTAGGGAGCAGCTGGCTTCCAGGAAGAGATGTTAAGAGGCTTGCGGAGCGAGGGGCAGTCTGGCCAAGCGCTGCCTCTGTCCGGGGGGCTCGAGCCGAAACCCGCTCCCCAGGGCCGCCTGGCCCGGCCAGAGCCCCCGGGAGAGGGGTCCCCCGAAAGCCCACCGCAGGGCGCCCCGCTGCCCAGCCCCGGGGCGCCCCCTCCGCTGGGCTGGCACCCAAGCCCGGGCCGGCCGAGGCCTAGGCCTCACGTCCCCCTCCGCCGGCCGGGGAGCTGTGCCGGGCGGCCTTGGCGTTCTGGCTTCAGCGCAGCCAGGGCCGCGGGGAGCTGGGCCCCATTGCAGGGCGTGCAGTGACATCTAGTGTGTGCGGGCGGCGGGGACACGCACACGCACACACACACGCACACGCACACGGACACGGCCACGGCCACCGCCGCGGCCACTGCCACAGCCACGGCCACAGCCACGGCCACCACCATGGCCACCACCGCGGCCACAGCCACGGCCACCGCCATGGCCACCACTGCGGCCACCACCATGGCCACCGCTGCGGCCACAGCCACGGCCACAGCCACGGCCACCGCCATGGCCACTGCCATGGCCACTGCCATGGCCACCGCCACGGCCACCGCCACGGCCACCACCATGGCCACCACCACGACCGCCCCCTGCTGCCCCGTCTCCTGCCGCTTTCCCCCTTGCCAGGGCAGAAATGTGATTTCTAAACACACGGGAGCACCTCCCTAAGCCTTGCAAAGCTCCGCGCACATTCGGTTGCGGATTAACCGGCGCTAACAGGGCGTAGTGCTGGACTCGGAGCTAATATGGGGAGGGGAAAAAAAAAATACCAGCTGAACACTTGCAGAGGGCAACTTCAGGTGGTCTCTTCCACACCACCATGGCTGAGAAGAGCACGAGGTAAAGCAGGGAGTCGCTGTTAAACTCCATTTTGAGGTGAGCCAAAGGGTTTCAGAAAGTCCTTATAGCCCAGAGGGTTGGGAGGAGAGGTGTCCCCAGGAACAGGAGGGTTTTTACTTCTTTCCCTCTCCTTTGGCACCAACGACTGTCTTGTGGTGCTGCGCGGGCTTCTGGGCAGCCGAGGGTGAGGGCTTGCCAATGCCCAGCAGGGCAACGTACGGCGGAGTTAGCTGTATGGTGGAGTTAGCTGTACGGTGGAGTTAGCTGTACGGTGGAGTTAGCTGTATGGTGGAGTTAGCTGTATGGTGGAGTTAGCTGTATGGCGGAGTTAGCTGTACGGCGGAGTTAGCTGTACGGTGGAGTTAGCTGTACGGTGGAGTTAGCTGCACGGCAGAGTTAGCTGTACGGTGGAGTTAGCTGTATGGCGGAGTTAGCTGTACGGCGGAGTTAGCTGTACGGTGGAGTTAGCTGTATGGCGGAGTTAGCTGTACGGCGGAGTTAGCTGTACGGTGGAGTTAGCTGTACGGTGGAGTTAGCTGCACGGCAGAGTTAGCTGTACGGTGGAGTTAGCTGTATGGCGGAGTTAGCTGACGCTTATTCTCTGAGCCTGGCAACTGATTTTCAGGAGAGATGGTGGCTGTCTTGTTTTCTTCTGTTCTTGTTTCACGCACTTCATCTTCCGATGCGTCCTTGCTCAGGATCTTGGTTGTGATGAATATTGCAGCACCGGGACGTTTTATTCTCCGGCTGCCAGGACGCTCATAGTGGGCACAGCCCGTGTTACGGCTCGGCGTGCTGCGCGAGTACCGAGCACCGGCGCAGCTCAGCTGGGGGCGAGTCTCCCACCGACCGCCACTGAGTGGGGTGCAGCCGATACCAGCGCTGCATCTTATCATCGCTCGGCGCTCGCAAAGGTTTCCCCAAGCTTCTGGCGTAGCCGGCACCAAGCTCTCCCGAGGCGAGGGCCTGTGAACAGCCCCTACGTACTAGCGCTCGAGATGCCAGCGCAGCGCCGGGTGCCTGCCCGGCCCCGGGTAACGTAGGCGTGCGCCCTGCATTTTGCAGGTCGTACCGAGGAGCCGCCAAGTGCAACCCAAAGGGCTGCCCAGGCCCTTCCGCTGCCCTGGGCATTCACATCATTCCTTATCTCCCACTCCCAGAAAGAGCAAGCCTTCCCGTGCCCGGTGGCGACCATCGCTGCTGACCTCCCACGGTGAGCGGCGCAGGGAAGCTCCCAAGGAGCCTCACAGCACGGCTCTCCTCCAACTTCGGAGACAGGGGGTTTCCAGGAGGGAAAAGACTTAATTTGTTCTGGCGTTTCTTTGGAGAGCCGGTGCAGGGAAGCGATGGGGGAGGCAGGGGCACTCCTGCGTGGGGCTGTGGTCGGCGGAGGCACCGGCTCTGCCCTGCTCTGCAGGGAGGGACGGCGGAGGAGAGGCGGCTGCTTCTGGGCAGAAGGGAGCTCCGGCTCGGCCGGGGACAGGGGTGCTCCTGCATCCCCAGCTTGGGGACCACTGAGGGCCAGCAAGGAGCACGGCCTGCTTTGCCAGGTCGCGGTAGGCTTAGGGTACACTGGCGCACCCGAGATGCTCTGTTGGATGGGTTAAATGCCACCGTGGCTTCCCTTGCACCCAGCAAGACGCTTTGGAGATCAGTCACTACGCAGGCTGGCAGGGTCGTGTTGATTTTTTGTGTAACTCTGTACAGCTGGGACTTGACTGAACTAAACCGCGTGCCTACGGATGCTGAAGGCAATATATGCTTCGTTTATTAGTGTTTATTAAAGCTTTAGGCTAGGGGAAGAGAGGATTTGGGGCCACGTGGGGGAGATGGCAGGAGGGACCTGGGGACAGTCCTGTATCCTGACCAAATGCCGTGGCTCGATGGGGCCGAAGACCGCAGAGGGGTTCAGCTGTTAAACGTGTGCGTAACCCAGTTCAAAGCTCCCTGAAGGAAATGGGAGGCTGCAGTTTCTGCCCTGTGTTTTGGGGAAGGTTCTCAGTCCCTTCCTCTTGCTGCAAGAGGTCGCATGCAAAGGTGTGATCCGAAGCCTACTGTCAAAAATATGATATAGTTTGTGCTGTAGACAGTCCTGCTTTTACCTGGGCTGTTTTCTTCTGTGGGTGCCGATCAGAGCTGCAGCCGCTCGGGTCATTCGTTTGTTTATAAGCTGTCGAGCCCTACGGGGGGGTATTCGGCTAGGACCTTGTTTCACAGTGCTTGCCGCGGGGTGCTTTGGCCACCGCGCACCGCCGTACCTCAGGGCACCTAACGCAGGCGTGCTGTTCATCTGCCGGAGGAGACTCAGCCTCGTTAACGTGACTTCCGAAGGGCCCCGCAGTGCCGGGAGCTGCGGGCGAGCTGTCCTGCCCCGCCACAGCAATCCCTCCGGCAGCGAGCCCTCCTCGCTCCCGTTCCGCCGGTCCTGCGCTTCGCTGGGTTTCCTATCTCCAATTACCACCTTTTTGAAAAATTTATTTAAAAAATAGACGAAAAATAAAATCTCATGCTTTTATGATTGTGGCGAGCGGCGTGTAATTCGGTCCTTAGGAGCAACTGGCCTTTGCTCCTGCAGAGAGCAGCAGCAGCGGGGAGGGAAGGTGGGAAGGTGGCCGGGTACCTGCCCGCAGCCCGCTCACAACCGGCACGCTTCGCCCCGGGAATCACGGTGCCTAATAAATCCTTGGGAATCTCCCCGGGGAAATTTTAGAAAAGTGCAGGTTTGATTTTTTTCTCCCCCCCCCTCCCCCCAACATTTTCACTTTGCTCATTATCTTAATTTGTTCTATTTTGATCAAGGCAATGAAAACAAGATTCAGCCTTTTAAACTGCTTTATCTGAGGAAGGGAGAAATTGTGTATTTGTAAAACATGCCAGTCAACGGATGTGTGAAACACACTCTGTTCCATTCCGGGTGTATTCCACTGGTAATTAGCTATAAATACACTCTCATTTGGTGACTGATTTTAAGTATATTTATTCTACTTAGATGTGGAAAAATATTCATGTTGATCAGCTCCCCTGAGGCCTTCATCAGGCAAGCTTAACGAAGAGAACAGACAGGTGCTTTTTATGAGCTTTTTTTTTTTTCTTTTAATTTTAAGAAAGGCTTGTAACAGTACCGCTTTCATCCCCGTCTCCAGCTGAGAACCCGTGCCGTCAGCAGAGCTAATATCTCACAACAGGATCCTCCGGGCTTCGGAGTATAAATATTCACAACTTTGTTCTGCCTCCATTTTGTTAGAAAAAGTGCAGTAACCGACAATGAAAGGTGGGAAAGCAATCCCATGAATTTGCAGGGTTTGGTTCAGTTCACAGTGAGGATGGTACAAACGGGGGTACGACTGCTGAAAGGAGATGGAGGTACCCTGATGCCAGACCCACGTAGAATAGAATAAAGAGTTTTTCCAGTGGGAAGGGACCTACGGCAATCACCAGGGCCAACTGCCTGCCCACCCCAGGGCTGGCCAAGCGAAAGCGTGGTGTCAGGGGCATTGGCCCAGCGCTTCTGAACCGCTGGCAGGCTCGGGGCACCGACCGCCTCTCTAGGAAGCCTGGTCCAGGGTTTGACCGCCCCCTCGGTACAGCAAAGCCTCCTAACGTCCAGCCTAACCCCTGCCCCGGCGCAGCCTTGAGCCATTCCCCGCCGTACCTGCTGGCCGCTGGGATAAAGGGCGGCGGATTTATTTTACAGCGTCTAAAATGCGGAGCGCGCGGACGTGCGAGTGCGGGCGCTGCGGGCTCCCGAGGGGGTTTGCTGGGGTGCGCCCCCGGAGGGCTGCATGCTCCTCGGGAGCACTCCCCGAAATGGCCGGAGCCTGGGACCAGGGCGCAGGGATGCTGGCAGCACCGCCGCCGGCTCCGGCTTTGGGCTGGCCTCCAGCGACGGCAGCGGAGAAGTGGCTTCTGCCTTCCCGCTGCTCCCCCAGCCCTGAGGCTCGTGTTTGGCAGCTCCACCGTCCCTGCCGCTGGACCGGCCAGCTGATGAAGACATCCCAGCCGCGGAGACGCGGCGGTTTGTCTCCCCGAGGTGCTCGCCGCCGCTTTCTTTTAAGGATTATTAGCTCCTTTACGTCTGCCGGCGCTGCTTGGCAGGGCTGTCACAGCACCTGGCCAGATGCGCTGCAAAGGATAATTTGTTCCCGAAAGACTGCAATTATGTAAATTAATATATTGACTTATTTTTCACTGAATAAAGCCAACAGGCTCCCTACTCACTCTAAACTATCTTGGCATGTAATTTGGCTGCCCACTGGGATGGAGGTAATTAGTGAGAAAGAGGGAGACAGCTGTAAAAATTTGATATGGACATGACACAAAGAAGTACATCTTCATGTTACAAAAGTACTCTTCTCCGTGAACCCCGTGGGAAGCGCGTATTAATGCCTTCCCCCAGTACACCACTGGCTTTGTGTGCCCTCTCTGGACTTAAAAATCGATTTCAGGGAGACGTCCCGTGCGGCAGGAGCCCGCCGTGTTGTGGGCTGTCTCCAAAACATCTGGCAAGACGTGCTGTAGCGCGCCGATGCGGTGGGAACGTTGCGCGGCGTCCAAGGAAGCCGCGACAGCAGCTCTGCGTGGAGACCGAGCTGCTGAAAGCCCTCGGGAGTCCCCTGCGCCCCTTGCAAACACCCCCCCAGGGCGAGGGAAGGCTTATTTTGGCATTCCCAGTGACGACAGGCTGAGCAAATCGCAAGGGCCCCTGACTCGCACCGTGCACCAGGAGAGGGTGGTGGCCCGGCAGGGTATCTTGCTGGGACACCCTCACCTTGCACAGGCACGGCTCTTTCTCAAGTCCCATATAAACTACTTGTCGTAACAGATTGCTTTGGAAAAAAATGCATTAGGCCCCTGAATAAATATTTGACCAAACCCGGGCCACAAAACCCAATGCAGGTTGGAGCCGGACTGGTGGAGACATCTCCTCGACCCAACAGCGCGCTCCAGTGCCGGGGCTTGGCTAAAGGCGACCTTGAACGGGGGCGGTTCAGCCTTGTGGCAGAGGCTCACGAGACACCTCTCCTTTTCCCAGAGGTTCAGGATGAGCACGGGGAAGGCTAAATCTCAAGAGACTGAGTGCAGTCGTGTATTTCCAAGGCCTCAGCAGGCAGTATGGGGCTGCGGAGCTGATATTGTCCCGGGCGGCTGAGCGGGAGGGGTTGGAGTTCCACCGTCCGGCTGATGGATCCATGGGACTTCAACAGGTCTTAGAGCAGATCCCACCCAGCGCTCATCTGTTCATTAAAAGCTGCTTTGATATGAAGCGCACGTCGGCAGTGGTCTTCTCGTCTGAGCTACAGGCTGCCGGTCAGCAAAGGCGTTTAAAATGTTTCTTCCTTGAAACGCGGCTTTTGCAGGCTCCTCGATGCGCTCAGCAGTGCCGCGCCTTCAGGTGCTAGGAAGAGTTTACAAGTGATATTTTAATGAAAATGTTATTAGCATTTAAATGGGAAGACTTCAACTACATTTTTAATAAAATTATTTCTGAAAGGCAGCTTAACATAAGCATGGCAAAATTATTTTAAATTAAACCAATTTCCTCAAGCTCAAACAGGAAAACCTTTGGCTAATTAAGGAGCTGAATAAGCTGAAATGCAGGAATGCTAATGTAAGAATTAAGGAGAAAATTGTGTTTCTTGGGGTCGAAAGAGTTACTTATTTTTAATTATATGATTTGCTGGGTGTGGGCATCACCTACGGCCCGCTCCAGCTCGGCAGGTGCTGGTCTGCTCTTGTGCCGGGTTGCACAGGCTGGGGCAAATGGGCAGAGAAAATGGCCAGTGCCGCGCAGGGGGGAAGCGGAGGCCCTTTAGCAAAATGCTTGCTGAAAATACGGAGCTGAGCAACTTAGGGCCGGAGAGCCGCCTGCTGCTGGCTATCGTATTCTGGGAAAGGGGACTCTGTGCTTTTACTGACACAAGGCTGCACCAAGAGCGGTGCGCGTTAATGGGTTTATTTAGTTAGTTTTTACTCCAGATGGAAACGGCGGAGCAAGACAACGCAGGTTGCTGGCCAGCAGCCTCGCTTGAAAATGCAGAAATATTTTTCAAGACGCCGTGGCTGGCAGCGGCGGCATTGATTGCCTTTGCGAACGCGGTGCGGCCCCAGCAGGGCAGCTCCGGCGGCGGGGATGGCTGGTAGCCGGGCGGACAGCCCCCGCAGCACCCTCCTGCCCGCCCTGGCTCCGGCCCGGTGCCAGGCCCTTGAGCACAGCGCTTCTGCGACAGCTGGAACCCGCAGCCACAGAGGCCGTATTTATCCCGAGGTAATATCCCGCGCTGCAGCAGCGCATCTCACCGGTGGTGCTGGCAGTTACAAGCAGACCTGTTTCACTGCTGTTGGCCGAGGGCGCTTTGCCATGCCCTGGCGGCAGGTAACGTCGGAGGTCGCTTTCCTTAAAACGACACTTCCCCCAGTGTTGCTTTTTACCAAAAATTTATAGCGACATGATTTAAGTTAATTTCAATACCGGGTTTCAATTACACCTTTGTTTCATAAGGATTCATTATTTTCCCGTGCTAGTTTGCACTCCTGCGTGTTTAATTTCCGCACAAACCTCAAGTGCGCAGCGCGCAAAAGCGAGAAGGATCCCTGGGAATGAAAACTGCCCCCTGGGTGTGATATTCCCAGCCTGCAGGCGCAACGTCCTCCGAGAGTGTAACGAATACAGTGTAAATCAGGCTTTCAGTTGTAAGGATATGATGCTACGTTTTTTTTAGGGGTTTGTGGTAGACCAGGAGTGAAACAAATTTTGGAGGAGGAGTTAATTCTATAGGGAATTCTATAGGGAAGATACCTGCCGATGATCATCAACAATTTTTTTTTAAGTTAGAATTATCAGTTTGGTACTCACACATTGCTGTACAATGTATCAGAGTGTACAGTCTGATGGACTCTGATGCTATGCAAGCAATATTTTACTCAATATTTTAAGCCTCCCCAAATGCCTTAGATCATGGGAAAATGTAGCAAAACTCTGGTCTGCCTTCACTGGGTAACGTCTGATAGCGTTTTTCATAAAGGCCAAATAAGAAAGCCCATTATTCTGCCTACTGCCACCACACCGCTTTTCCTATAGAATGGTAGTCATTCACTTCTTAAACGTACAAGGAATGAGATTTTTTTAATTGTAATAGGTGAAGCGAGCTCTTGCTTTGGGAGGTGCGAATGAAGTGAACGGTGCCAGCTGCCGGGAATCAGCCCTTCCCACCTCCTGGTCATCAGGGCAAGGTGGGAAGGGGAAAGCGAGGGGGGTGCTGCTGCCTGGCTTATATATAACAGAGCGCTGAGCTGGGACCATATTTGCTGCTTCTCCTGGGAGGCCCTGGGGAAGAGGTCTTGCTCCTGAAAGCAGCATTGTAAAATCAAAGGTAGGGTTGGTTTTTTGTTTTTTGTTTTTTTTTTAATTAATTTATTTTTTGAGTGAGGGCAGAGGGGTGGGAGAGGGTCTTTGTGCTTTTTGGGTGTCTTTCCTTGCTTCAGAGCAGTTTTGCCAGTGCCTGGTCCCGGATGGCTTGACTCTCCGGAAAGGAATTGGGGTGGGAGCCGGCTGGGTGTGCAGCCCCGTGCCATGACGCCTGAGGAACCGCTGGTACTGCCCAGCGGCAGTGAAATCTCCTGGTGAAGGGTGTAGCAGCTTCATTTGCAGCTCTGTGGGTGCAGGAGGGTTTGCTTGGGCAGGCAGGGCTGCGAGGAAGCGTTACGGCTGGCAGCAGTAAGTGTCGGGCGGTAGAAAAGAGAGAGCAGCAGGGTAACTGCTGAGAGATGCTCCCTGCGAAAGGTGAACTGGCAGCAAGCGGTGTGAATCCTGCTGGAGCTTGTGCTGGTGGTGCTCGGGTGAACGGGGCGGCCAGGGATGGTGCTGCCAGGCTCGCGTGGGCATCGAGGGCTGCCCGCTGTGTGGGAGAGCTGCCCCTCTGCATTGGGAATAACTTAACAGTGTTGAGAATTTAAAAAAAACCCAAAAAAGTAGGTGAGGGGAGCAAAGGAAACTGAAAAATGAAGTGCTGAGCTTTTCGCTCTGGGGTGCGTTTTCAGCGGGGAGTGTAACCCGGCAGGAGGGGGAGGGAGTTTTTCCAGTATTCGTGGTCCTATCGTGCACCCTCTGGGTTTAAATGCCATTTCTAGGTAACATGGAAAAAGCATGTTTATGGTGACTGAAGGATGGAAGTCAGGGCTTGCGGAAACCCCGTAGCTTGGTTGTATCACTGGTGCAGACCTGGAGCTGTCGCTTTGCCTTTTTCTCCCACTCCGTTCTCCACACGTGTAGAAGTCTTGTGCCTTTAAAGAAGTGTCATAATGTGCAAATAATATTTTCTATATGCTTGGGGTCCTGAGATGAAAACTACTTGGCTTTAACTTCATTTGAGTCGCTGTCATAGAAACACTAAGTCAGCACTCTAAGAGTAAGCTTTCTGTACATCTCAGCAAGAAAAAAGGATTTTTATATGGTTTTTGAACTGTGAACGCCTGTAGTTGCTGTACCTGCTCAGCGCTTCTCTTTTGCTGGAGCTCAGGTTCTTCCATGCAGTGTGGGTGAAGGAGCAAGGGGTGACAGAAGACCGGCTATCCATGACGGCAGCTCCACTGACTATATCTGCTACTGCCTTCATGGGAATTGCCTTCTATGAAAACAGCTTTTTTTAAGTGTCAGAGATAACTTCAAGCTAGTTTCATAATAATTTTTTTAGTTTCACAAGGTGATAAATTTATCTGGCGACTGTGTAGCTCTGTAGCTCAGCTGTACTCTGTGCCTACCCAAGGGGAGACTGAAAGTCTACTCAGTGGCCTGCCGACAGTGGCTTTGTGACACGATGGGACAATCGACGTAAAGATTATGTTTCATAACCCCAAGCTCAGTTTTCAGTTCCTTGGCCCTCTTGCTCAGGAGGGAAGATGCTCTGCAAAGCTTTCATAGTTCCAAGGTTTCATTTGTCCGATCCAGGTATTTCTACGTGAATTTATTGCTCAGTGATTGAGACAGCTCTAGGGAATCCACAACTGCAACACATTTTTGATTGCCTTCAGTTTTTGAAACACAAGATTTGCTCCTACAATTTGCAGCAATAGCTTATATTAATGTAAGGTTTTTTAGAGGGATTTAAGCAACCTGTTCAAGCTAGACCACGGTGGTACCTGCCTTGGTGCGAGCTGCATGGGGCAGGCGGACTGGCCACGGTGCAACTTGCCCTGGTTTGCTGGCTGTGGAGCTTTCCGTGCGTGCACCTACATGCGTGGCTGGATCCCAGCCTCTACAGAGCAGAGCTACTCCAAAAGATAATTTGAAAAACTTAGTGAAAGATACTCCTGCCCGTGGGGAAAATTGCTCTTTCTAACTTGGGCAGAGGTGGGTGCAGCAAACGCTACGGTGCCCGGCAGAGGGCTGTGGCTGGCGCAGCCGGGTTTGGATGTAGCCCACCCTAACGCAAACAGTCCTGGGGAGCAGGGAGTTGTGCTTCCCTCCCCGCTGCTGCTCGGGACCTCGACTGCACCATGACTGGCTTTTCTGGAGAACCGTCCCCTCTGGGCTGTTACCCTTCCCCGCGGGGACGGCACCGTGTTAATCTGTGCACAGCGTAGTGCCTTACCGGTGATGCTGGCACCAGGGCCTGCATTTGTGCTGGCTTGGGACACGTTACCTCTTTTCGTCTCCAGGCTGCTTAAAACTGAGGCTGCTCTCTGCACTTCTGCGCTCGGAGCCTCGTAAAGGAGCCTGGCGTAGCGGCAGGGCTGGGGTCTGCGGGCACAGCGCCTCCTTGTAGCGTCAAACTCCCCTGCCCCTGTTTGAACTCGGACCGAGGGAAAAGTCCATTACCAGACGCTCATCACCGCAGAGTGCGAAGGCACGCAGCGTTAGCTTGCTATCAATACGCTTTCCGCTTAGGGTAAATAAACTGTTTCAGAACAAGCATCTTAAAAGTACTTCCACAGCTCGGAACAGCCCGGCAGGCATCTGTGTTTTGGGGAGAAGGTGGATATTAGCTGGTAAGAAGAGACTTGTGTGCGCGATCCTGTATTTGTTGGGCTGCACGGGTATTTACAGGCTCCTTGTATTTCCATTTTGACTTGAAGCTCATTTTTACTGGTGGGTGGTATTTTTTAATGCCCCAAACGGTTAATCAGTAAAAAAAATGGCTGTTATGTCCCCTTCATAGAGGGGAATAGAAGCACAAATCCTGCTTCCATCAGCTGGTGCTGCCACCCTGTCTGCTATTGCCCCCTCCCATGGACCTTCCCTCTCGCTTGACATCTGCTGCGATGTCTCCGGCTGCACACGGAGATAAACTGGATTCACTTCCACAGTGTCGCTGCCATTCAGTTGGGTTTTAGGGAGGCAACACGAACCAAAATGAGAGGGGCAGGCTGCTCGGAGGGAGAGCGAGCGTGTGAAGAAGGCGAAGAGTCCGGGGTCTGTTTTCAGACTCCAGTAAGTCCATCACGGAAGGGATGGATCGATCGGTGTGTCCGATGTGTGCAAAACCAGGTGTCAGAGCAGAACACACACGGAAAAGCCTGGGAGCAAAACCTCAGGCTGCTGAACTGGCAAATACTTGTTGCAGCAGCACAGGACATGGTACGGATGAGCCATGCTAGGATCGTCGGTGCTCCAGCCTGACCAGAAGCTGGTGTGGAAAGTACAGGCAAGGAAAACAAGGAAGTCAGCCAAGCTAGTAAAGCTGTTATCTTTGGGGGAAAAAAAAGACAGATCTCTGTGCATGCCACAGCTGGAAGGGATGTGGGAGATGCTTCCGGCCTGCCCCGCTGTGCGTGTGTCCCATGGGAGGGGACGGCTCCTCTCCTGCACGGCTGGGCATGCTTCCAAAGGGCCCCAAGACTGCATGCTTCATTGTGGATGGAATAACCTCTCGTTTTGGTTCAGGGGCACTATCACTGCCCTACTCCTGCTGGCCACGCTATTCCTGACACAAGCCAGGATGCTGTTGGCCTCCTTGGCCACCTGGGCACACTGCTGGCTCATGTTCAGCCCGCTGTTAACCAGCACCCCCAGGCCCTTTTCCACCGGGCAGCTTTCCAGCTGCTCCTCCCCAAGCCTGGAGCGTTGCCTGGGGTTGTTGGGACCCAAGTGCAGGACCCACTGAACACCTGCCTCCAGCTCTTTGGTACTTGCTCCATTGATGCGAACCGTTTAATTATTTTGGCCAATGCCATGTCACTTGTGCCAATCCCCACCTTCCATCTTTTACAATTAATTCCTATCTAGCGTTGAGGGAACGCTTTACTGAAGCTAGGAGAAATGTGGGCTTTTATCCGATCCGGAAAATTGCTGCCTAAAGCCATTGGGTGGGTTCACTGGCAGCAGTTCTGCCTCTTCCTTATTTGTTGTTAGTCTTGTGATGAAGCTGCTTGTCGAAGAGTAATGCTGGACGCTTCTGCATGGCCAAAACTACCATCCTGACTGACAAATTTGGGGCCATATTCTAACCAAATATTTTGAAATACTAAGGGTGTCTCTTGCAGTGGCCTTTGCAGATGCTAATTTCCAGGGAGTGATTGCATCTGCTTATGACCTCCATGAAGATGGATACAGCTTTCAAGTGATGTATGTTACCCAGAGTCACAGAATCATTAAGGTTGGAAAAGACCTCTGAGATCATCTAGTCCAACCGTCAGAGTCTACTGGCTTTCAGGGGTAATAAGTAATAAGCTTAAATCCTGTATTAACTCTGGAGGATGTCTCTGTCAGTTAAAGCTGTTTCCAAGGGAACACCTGCAATCAAGGGCAGTAAGCAATTAAGTGTGTTAATTATATTGGGTGGTGCCATGAGACCCAAACCAATCTTGCTGAGGTCTGGGATGCACCCTGAGAAGCGATGTGAGGAGAGAGATGGGGAAATAAATTGTGTAACTTGTAGGCAGGGGTGAAAAATAATGAACTAAATCCCACGTAGGTTTGTTAAACGGAGTGCTGGCACTGTTTTAGTGCAGCGGAGCGTTTGACAAGAAAAGGTAAATAGACACCATTGGATTACTAATGCTCAGATATCCACACTGTATGCTACGTGCTCCACCCCTGCAGGTCTTTTTAAGAGATGCATAGAAGGAGATGTGGAAAGGGATGGCTACTTTCCAAACAAGAAAAACGGAGGTTGTGGCCCAAGGGACCAACCAAAGGCAGATCTCTTTCCGGAGTCATGTACGTTTTTGGATGAGAAATTGCTTGGCCAAAATATGTACTGCCGCCTGGATGGGCCAAACGGTGTTTTTCTTGAAAGGCCAGTGATCCGGCAGAGGCTGGCGTTATAAATAATGCTTTAAATGAAATAGCATGTCACAGAGATGTTTCTGAGCACCCGGGGGCTCCAGGCAGAGCGCGTCAGTAGGGCTGTTGGTGGGGTGTGGTGGTGCTGATGCGTTTTGGCGCTTCTGTCTCCCAAACGCCCATCTGAGTGCCAGCCTTTGGCCCGCTGAGCGATGGCCTGGTGAGAGGCTCGGCGTCGCCGGCTTTCATCCCTGTGCCGGGATACGAAAGGCAACAGGTTGGTTTTGCGTCCGTTTCCTTTGGTCTCTAAATGGCTCTAACATGGATATATAGCTTCCCAGCACCTTTTTTCCTGCCCCATGAAGCGAGGCTTATCCTTTATAATGGTGCTCGTTTCCACTGCTCACAAGGAGGCAGTGAGGTGAGAGGAAGCGAATTTCACCTTTTTAATGACAATTTTTAACACCTGTTTGCCTTAGTTAATGGCAGTTCTGTGTGTAGAGTCTATGGTCGTGTTTAATAAAAATCCCACTGTTGTTCCTGGACTAAATGGCAGCCTTCTGAAAGCGTGTATCAATACTTTGATGTTTAGGGAAACCATTCATTTAAAAAAAAGTCCTAGCAGCGTTGGCATGGGAAAATCATCAGAAAAGTTTGTATTTACCTCACAGCGTAGCTACTTCCTCCAGCTGGTAATTTGTGGAAGAAATGGGGGTTTTCAGGAAGAAAGAACTATTTCTGTATACTCCACTGGGAGCTGATGCACAGGAATGGGACAGAACTGGCCTTTACGGCGGCCCCAGGGACCCACGGGGCGCCCTGGCCCCTCCGGGACACCACGCGTTGGATGGGGCTGGGGGTGCAGTTTGCAGGGAATTGCAGGAAAACGTGGAAGGAGACTACAAGTTGTTGAAATAAGCCTCAACCTGTTAAAAAGGAGTGTCCTGAGCCCCCCAGGCTGCTGTGGGTGGAGGAAGGGGCAGCCCTGAGTCCTCCTCCTCCTCGCCAGCTGCTCGCTCGCTTGCTGCAGAGTCAACCTGGGCTCTGTGATGAGAGCAGGGATTCTCCACAAGATGTAGAAGGAAAAAGTCAGAAATTATTGTTTTTCAACTCTATTGATCGCTTAACATGACGTGTCTTTTGAAGGACTAGAAATATACTTTTTTTTTGAAAGAAAGCATCTTTCTTGCAGCTGAAGAAAAGCAGCACAATGGACAGAAGCTGTTCAATTACCCAAAGAGCAAAATCACATCTTCAAGTGCTTTAATACGACGTAATGAGTTGTTGTTAATACTAGATTTAAAAAATGGAGTTTTGAAGCAGTCTTGGAAAGCACTTTATACCATCCCATTAGGCTTACGTGGCAATAAAAATATTTCTTTGTGTGTCCAAATGTAAAAAGAAAAAAAAAATCAATTTCTCTGGAGCCAGTTGCCATTTAGTGCTCTCACTTTAGTAACACGGAGCAGTCCTGGTCCCGGACAAAGTTAGGTTTTTGTGGTGTTTGCTCCAGGAGTAAAAATGCATTTACCTCCTGGTTTGCCCTCTCCTCCAGCCGTCTCCGAAAGCCGGCGATGGCGCATCCCCCCGGGCAGCGGGGGTACGGGGATCACAGCTGCAAAGCGAGCCGGGGCTTCCTAGGAGCAGAGCTGGCTTTGCCGGGTGCTTCTGCTCCGGGTCCTGGATGTGTCCCAAAGCCACATGTAGCCACAGGGAGGGAACGGTTTATATTAGGGTGTTGTGTGGCTGGGGTGGAGGTGGAAAGCATGTCTGCTCCCTTCACCTTCCCCTCCTGAAAGCCTTTTTCAGACGAT
Organism: Scopus umbretta; assembly: GCA_013400535.1. NCBI lineage: Eukaryota > Metazoa > Chordata > Aves > Pelecaniformes > Scopidae > Scopus > Scopus umbretta. The sequence continues at coordinate 14,984 of VZTL01047455.1, forward strand.
GGCGTTGGTGAGAACGATGCGGGAGCCGCTCCGTGCTGCAGAGCGGGGTCTGGCTCCTGATGGCAGCCAGCAGCATGAAGGCATCTCCGCCGTCGGAGGCTTTTCTTTGTAAGGTTTTCTGCAGTGGAGGAAAAGAAAACGATTGCCCAAGTGCCATGTGAATGGGATTAGTACTGCCCGAGGCTTAAAAGCTTGCACACAAATGGCATATTTCCTTGGGTCGGATCGGGACCAGCACAGCCAGGCCCTGTGGGCTCTGCCCCTCGTGGGGATGGCCGGGGGGGGGGTGGCTTTGCCATGGAGCACCTCAAACGCGGAGCCTGATGCTTAGCGGCATCCCAGAGCTATTGCCAGTCCCGTGGTGCCTCTCCTCCGTCCTTTGCAAAAGATAAGACACATAGCTCAGGCCAGATCGCATCGTCGGCACTGCTGATGTTCCTGCAGCTGCGGGTCTGCCTTGAAACGTGTTGGTCATTGCTCCAAACGTGGGGACAAACCGAGCGCACCCGGTGTGTCTCGTGTCCGGGTTGTTCCTGCCGGTGTCTGGAGCGAGGCGGCTCCGGGGCACGGCTCCTTCCCTGCTGCAGCCCTCGGGCACGGCCGGGAGACCCGGGGTGCTCCGACAGCCCTCCCCGGGCTGAGCCTTCCGCTCCTCTCTGCGCTGCAGGGCACAGCATGCATCTCTCGTGCGCTTTAGGACTGCCCTCTACAGTGATTTAACACTGAACAAATGAAGCTCGGTATTAGGGTAACAAATTACTCTTATTACTGCTGCACCTAAGAGTCCCGGTGAGCAGAACCCACTGGGCTAGACCCTGTACAGAGAGTGAAAGGAAGCAATCTTTCCCAAAAAGCTCAGATTTGAAGACAAGAAATAACAAGCAGCTGCAGAAGGGAAATTGAGGGAAAAGGAGACAAGCCTACATATTGGCTGGCTGCTCCCCTGCCCAGGGTTGGTACAGCACGTTTCTTCCGATCGTATTCTGGGAACAGGAAGGATAAACTCGCATGGCACCTGGTTGACATGGGTGCCTTGCCTGGGGCTCAACACGAGCCAGAAGTCGCAGAGGAGAATGCGCTGGCAGCGCTCACGCCCCACCTTTGGGCGCCGCGCAGGACAAACAGCCCGGCTTCGTGGCAGCGTGCCGGGGAGAGCGAGAGAGAGAGAGAATTCATGGCCCAGGTCTGGTGATGCATTACTGGCCCTCGCGATTACAGTTCCCAGAAGAGCAGTAACTCACTTGCACTGTATGGACTCTAATGCCTCGACGGCGTGTAGAAGGGCAGGACGGCGGTTGCTGCGGGCTGACGCATGTCTCCCTTCCCGAGCTGTTTTGCATTCTCCCCGAGCACCCAGTCCTGCCGTTCTCGCTCCCCTCTAATCCCAGTGAGGCAGACGTCTCCTGCTCCGAGCAGAAACAGCCTTGCCCCAGTGCAGGCTGCCTGGCTGGGCTCGGGGCTGGGGCCCTTGGGGCAGGGGGTGAGTTACACCGACGAGCAGCACTAACAGCAGCGTGCGCTGAAGGCGCCTGCCTTGGCAACGTGAACCGCAGCGGGACTGCGTCTGCAAACTGGTCTTGCGTGGCAAACGCATGCCAGGTTAGCTCGCAGGCACTGCGGTTCCGCTGTAGTTGATGAGAGACTTCTTCCTCAGCGTGGCTGTGGTTAAGGTGCCCGAGCTGACCACCTCTTTCCTCTAAAACCTTGCTGGACGTTACCTCCCTCTGAAACCGGGACCTGCGAGATCGAGCGCTGTCTGTACTCCCCATCCAGCCCCTGGGGACTGCAGGTCATGGCCATCCGCTGACACTTGTCCTGTTCCTGAAGCTGGTGCAGATGGAGACGGGCAGAAGGTTTTGGATTCGGGCTTCTTGCGGCTGCTTTTTGTGCCGGTTGCCCGTCCGATGCATGGGAAGCCCTGAGTGCCGATGAAGCGCAGTCGGTCCCCGCTCGGCTGCAAACTAGATCAAAATGTCACTTCTGAACTGCTCTGAATCTGTCAGCATTTGGGAATGAGCTGTGTAACTCTGGGCTTGCCTGTAAATCAGACTCCTGCCTTCAAGTGTCCTTGAACCGCGCTCTCTGATGAAGAACCTCAAAAAAATATATCTCTGCAATAGAAAAGTCTTTCCATGGGGATTTTTGATTTGTGTATATGTGCAAGAAATACAAAACCATAACAATGTCTTTTTTTTTCCCCATGCTCTCACAATGAATTTGTCAACGTAAAATGAGAAATAGCTATAAAAAGGAATTGCACCGAGATGGGGACCAGAGCTGCTTCTGAACATACCTATAGTGAGGTTCTTTGCATCTCTCTTACTTTGTCTGTGCATCTCTTGGATTATTTTGCTGTTGGATTCGTACCCGAATAACATTTATTATTCTTGTCATAACCAGCCAAAAGGGATAAGCAGAATATAGCTTGCTTCTGAAGTCCTCGCTTTTCAAAACACCTGCCCCTCTGCGTGCCAGCCTGCAGCTCGGCTTTCTGTCCCGACATTTACAGCCTTTTACGCGGCACCGTTGGAGCCTTAATCTGACAAACCCCTAGGAAGGAAGCCAGGGCGCACGCTGTATCGTGAGCCGCGGTAAGGGGAGGTTCAGAGAGGGGACAGGTGAGGGTGCCCGTGCTCGGCCCCGCGTGGTCCCCGGCCCCTGTTGCTCTTCCTGGGTGCTCGGCATCCTCTCCCGGCCGGCACCGCTGTCCCTGCCCACCACGCAGCGGTCTCTGCAGGATGCTATAGAATCGTAGAATCATAGAATCGTTAAGGTTGGGAAAGACCTCTGAGATCATCCAGTCCAACCGTCAACCCCTCCCCTCCCCTAAAAAAAAAACAAAACCCAAACACAAAAAAAACCAAACAAAAAAACAACCAAACCACCATGCCTGCTAGACCATGTCCCCAAGTGCCACATCCACATGTGTTTTGAACCCCTCCAGGGATGGGGACTCCACCACCTCCCTGGGCAGCCTGTGCCAATGCCTCACCACTCTTTCAGGAAAGACATTTTTCCTAATATCCAATCTAAACCTCCCCTGGTGCAACTTGAGGCCATCTCCCCGCGTCCTGTCACTTGTTCCTTGGGAGAAGAGACCAACACCCCCTCACTGCACCCTCCTGTCAGGGGGTTGTGCAGAGCGATCAGGGCTCCCCTCCTCCCCTATTACCCAGCTACCGAGCTCACAGTAACCCTGTGCTGCTGTATTTGCAGTTCTCTCTTGTAACTTATCTCAATTTATTTATTACAACTTTTTTTAGTAGTCTGTGGTGGCAGGGCAAACTTTTAAGTATTTTAACAGCAGAACTACTTAGCAAGCCTTCTGTGCCGTTCCTCTAAAGACGCAGTGCCACACTACCAAAATGCCATAAAAGTGCCCTGTAATCAATAGAGTAAGACAAAAGAGCAATCAATTTCTCTTACGTTTACTTAATCACATAGCATTTGATGCCTGACCTTTAAGTCTTTTGGACTATATTAGATTTAGTATCTAATTATCAGTCACATGGATACTATTGATTTGAAATCATGATGTTTAAGTGGTCTGTCAGGAAGAAAAAAAAGCTTTCGTAATTGTGTATGATCAGTACTGGAGAAATTTTCAGGAAAACCAAACATTTGGACTGAGCAGCAGAAAACCTAGCGGCGGGGGAAAGACTTTTCTAGGAGAGGTTTCTTTTGCTGTCACTCTATTCTGATGCTTTTTTTTTTCCCCTTTAAAAAAAAAAAAGTGCTTGTGGAGCATAATGAAGACTGATGAACGTGTGTCCCAGGAGGCAGGCAGCGCAGCCAGGAGCGCACATCCGTGGTGCCTCGGCGCTTCACCACAGTTGTGTCGACGGCAGCGCAGCTCCAGGGCTGCGGCTGCTGGCGCTGGGCTGCGCGTGGCTGCAACCGTGGTCCAAGTGATTCCTCTGCACGTATATGTATATATAATATCAGCTGTATAATATTACCTGCAACGTTTGGGTTTTTTTTCCTCCTGCATATTTCTGTGGGCAGTTTGGCTGTTCTGGGGACCCGCGGGGAGCTGTTCTGTCACCCCCTGCCAGGTATTCGAGGCACTTGGGCTGTGAGGGCTGGTGCAGACAGAGCCATCTGCCTCTCGGTCCTCCCTGCAAAGTCAGCTTCAGATAGATACCGGAAAAAAAGTTGGGAGAACGTGTGTAATGTCTCTGGCAGGGCCGAGTTCAGTAAGCGGGCTTGGCAGCCTGCGTACAGCAGAGGGGGCGTTCGTACGCACCCCGAGCCCCGTAAAAGTGCGCTTCTGCGCTGCAGAGAGATGCTCTGACGTTTGGAATTTAGAATACGGTTGCTCTTGCCATGCCGCTGTGTAACATCTTCAGTGTCTAACGCAGGTGCTGTCCTCGGTTCCCCACATTGCTTACTGTAGGGCATCACAGCAACTGTGCTGGTACGTATTTTCCCTGCTCTGGGAGACTTGAACACCAATATCCTTGGCAAAGACACGAGGATTTACGTGCCTTTCTCAGGATGGCTTTTTGCTATTGCCAAACAAGGTCAGAAAAAAAAAAATGTGTTTTCCTCTCAAGGACAACTGGGAATATTACCTGTTTCTCAAAATGATGCTACCTCTTCAGGTAGCTGTCCATGATGTGTTTTCTAATGCTGGACTCTGTATTTAGCACCTTTTATCATCCACCATTTTCAATTTCTTTTGACCGGATGCCTTGCTATTTTTATATTCTCTGCCTGCATTCTAAGCAGATTTTGATGATGTTTTCACTCTAGACTATGACTTTACCGCAAGTGTTGCACAGAACCCCAAGCAGTCTTCTGTGTTGAAGGAAAACTTCTGTAAAATATTAAATATATAAAATCTGCCAGATTAGAAACATTTTGTATAGCGTCTGTTAATGGGGCTGGTCCATAGGGGAAAGCTTTTTTTTTTTTGGACCCTGCCATTGAATGAGCGCGTCCCAGGCTCTGGAGCTCAGTATTGGGCGATGCAGCTCAGACTGGAAAAAGGAGCAGTGCTTATTGTCTTTCCTTCTAAACAGAGGTGAAAAAAAATCTATCTGGTAACGGCTGTGTGCTACCTCTGACAATTCTTTCTACACGCTGGGAAGGAAATCGGGCACAAAATGCCCATTAAAACAGCAGTAGTTCTCATGCCCAATTCCCTGTGCGCTTTGCTGTGTGCATCCCAATTTATATTCAGTCACACACGTTGAGAGCACGAGCGCGTGTGGAGCATGAACAGAAGCTACGTTGAGAGCAGGAGTTAATAACCCATTTTTCACACCTTCCACGCTGTGTGGGATTTCTTTCCAAGCTGTGGCCAGGAGGATTTAATCTTGCTGACATTGCTCTAGCCCTAAAATGAAATCAGTTAAGGATTTTGTGATCTTCCTTACCTTCCATCAAGCTATTCTGAAAGCGTGAAAGAGGGAAATTGAAGTGGTTTGTCAGGTGTTTTCTGCTGCTGTTCTCCTGTTGTGTGCTTGTTAAAAGGAATCAGAGTGGTGCTGCTTGTAGTCAGGTAGAAAATACTAATGGAGGAAACTGGTGTTTTACTGTGAAATGGGTGGGAACGTAAGGGTAAATAAGCTCGGTAGGTAAAAACATGCGTGTGTGTATCTCTGTATCTCCTTTCTCTTGGCGGTGCGCTCGTTTTTGGCAGCGGTTGGGACCGTGGCAGCCTGGTGGTGCCGCCAAGCTGGGAAATGCGGGTCGGGGTGCGAGGAGAGGGGGGCAGTGGTGGCACAGGCAGGGGCCGGGGGAGGCTCAGCCTCTGCATCCCGCGCTCCATCCAGACCCTCCTCAGCCGCTCTGTCCCCACGGGCACCTTCTGGGCCCCGGTGGCAAAACCGTCTGAGCCCCCCGCCCCGCGGCGCCTGCTCCTGCTGTGGGGTTCGCCCCTCGCTGCCGAGGGCAGATCCTGGCGCGCTCTGCCTCCCAGAAGGCGTCCCAGGCGGGTGTGCTCAATTTGCACAGTGATCCTGCAGCGTAGTAAGTACTGAGCGGGAAGAGATGAAATCTGAATTGCCTTTTTTTGTTTGTTCTTAATTTTTTATAAGTGCATAAGAAAATAAGTTCGATAAGCAATATCAGGAGATAGTCCATAATGGATAATACCTGTCAAGCAAAGCACTGTTCTCTCCTAAAAATATTGGTGAAGGGAAGCAAATGACGTCCCAAGTGCCTGATACATTAGTCTCCCCGAGTCCCAAGGGAACCTCATTTTCCAGCAGCAGTGCATACAAGTACACAGGCAAAAAAATTTCTTTTGCAGCGGCTTGGGTGTAAATTCTGTCCTCCATGGGCACGTTGCTCAGTATCTATAGGGTCGTTATGATCACGACGTGATGGTCTGCCTTACGCGAGTGCGTTTGCACGCCTGAAAGGTCTAACACCGGGCTATGGTGCCTCAAAGGGGATACTTTATTTTCGGGTAGCTTTGCGACTGTCGGGATGCATGCCTTCATATTACCAGACATTCTGGAAATCGTACTTGAATATGCAAGTAGTATAAGAGGAAATGAAACCTGTTTTTTTAAATAAAACATGAAAAGGGAGAAGGGAATACTTGGTCTGCTTCAGAAAAAGATACTAAGTTCTTCTAAAGACAACAGGTAAAACCTTATGTTATGACTTACGATATCGGATCGACTGTGTGTGCAGAGGAAGGTGTTTGTATATAAAAATGAAGTTGAGAAAATCCCCATTTGACATGCCTTGCCGTATTCTTGGACTGACCTGTTCAGCCCTGAAAGCCTCTTGCAGTCTCAGGAGGTGAAGCTACTTTCCCTTCTGCAGAGGGAAGGTTTCCTGGGGGTGGCATCAGCCAAGCCTGGCCTGAGGAGCAGAGATGCTGAGCACCCATCTTCTCCTCGGGTGGGAAAATCTGGGCTTTTTGAAGGTCTGCCAGCTCCTGGTGGCTCGCGTCGGGATAGCTGAGAGGAAGGGAACGCGAGTAAGAGGACTGAAACACATGCAAAATTAGCGTGTTTAAGCAAGAATTATTCCAAAGTCATCCTAATACCGTCGTTGACTTCCACCGAGGCTCAAAATGCATTCAGAGTATCATGGGATTTCTGAGATGCGTCAGAAGGAAGATTATGGGAAAGAGACTTTCGCTATAGCTCTTCTCTCCTAACAGGTTACTAATTTTAGAGCTGCTGTTTTGTTGGCTATAAATTAGCTGTATTGGAATGATGGCACAATAATGTGGCAAATGAAAATGAAGGATAACTGTAATTAAAGCATTAGAAGACAAAGACCCTTTCAAGTTATTCCAGATGTACCCAGCCCACAGTGAATCAGAGAATTTGGTTGCCTTTATCAGCTTTTGTCGAGCTTACTGGCCGTGCAGATCCCATTCTGGCAGGTCAACATGAAAATTTTTCAGTGGTTTGACCACACACCAGGTCGAAACGGGATCGATCTCACCATCACCCACTGATTGATGGGCTGGAGTTAGAGGTGAATCTCCTTTAATTAAAACGTATGGAAAACTTTTCTTTTGTGCCTGTCCTGCCCTATATGTGGGAACACTTGCGTTTCTGATGATGAAGGGCTGGGGATGTCTGTTGGCAGCTGACTTCTGCTTCATCATCCACTCTTGGCCCTGTTAACGAGCTGCTCTGCCCCAGGGAAGCTGGCTTTGCTAGGTGACAAGAGTTATTTATTCTCCTGTCCTGCCTTGTTCACAGTCTTTCCTGAAAAGAAATAGTCAATCATGCTTAATTGCACTAAATTGTGTGGCAGATTGGTACAGAAGTGCTGCTTGCTCCAGGCTGGAATGAGTCCTGCAAAAGTGAGCTCTTGTACTGGGATTGCAGGTGAGGATACAAACCACATTCCAGTGTGACCTATCGAAGCGATACCCAATCTTGGGGTAAACAGAAAATGGGGAAATTATTCCCGTGTCTTCTGGACCTTTTTAACTGAAACACTTTCGGGTTTTTTTTGCCTATGCTACGTAACTTTTACTTTATTTGTAGAAATAACACAAAGCCTTTGCTTAGCTAGAAATAAGACTTTAAATTCCTAGCTGATCTATGCAACTAGCTAACAAGTGAAGCAGGCTAAATCCCAGGAGAAGGTGCTTGTTTGCTTTAAGCCTCCTCCTGCCCATGACGCTAGGAGCCATGCCACCCCCGCGTTATCCATCCCACTGCCCCTGTCAAGGCCATGGCTCTGCGCAGAGGCCCCAGGTCTTTACACCTCTCAGGAATTCACAATTCACCTTATGAATTACTCAAGTTAATATATATATATTTTCAGCCAGTGCACTGAACACTGTAAACACGAAATGATCGAGAAAAATGCACAACATGAGTAGGAAACGTCGTCGATGCAAATGATCCCCCAAGGATGCAGGCTGTGTCTGATGGGACTGGGGAAACCTACAAGAAAAGGAGATGCCCTACACGTGTGTCCAGTAGACTCGCTCTTTGAACACTTATGAAACGTTGCACAACTTCAGCCTCTTGTGGATGGAGGCAAGTTTCAGGCAAGCAGGG
>VZTL01047455.1:23520-41275 GCA_013400535.1 Scopus umbretta
CAGCATTTACCCTCCCTCTGGGCATGCAGAAGCAACCTGAAATCTTGATGAGATAGGGATGCAGAAGTGTGAGTGGTTAGAATCACAGACTGGTTTGAGTTGGAAGGGACCTTTAGAGGCCATCTAGTCCAACCCTTGCAGTGAGCAGGGACATCTTTAACTGGGTCAGGCTGCTCAGAGCCTTGTCCAACCTGGCCTGGAATGTTCCCAGGGATGGGGCACCTACCGCCTCTCTGGGCAGCCTGTGCCAGCATCTCCCCCCCCTCAGCATAAAAAAAAAAAAAATCCCTTACATCTGTTCTGAATCTCCTCTCTTTCAGTTTAAAACCATTACCTCTTGTTCTACCACAATAGGACCTGCTAAAAAGTCTGCCCCCTCTTTCTTATAAGCCCCCTTTACGTATTGAAAGGCTGCAATGTCTCCCTGAATCCTTCTCTTCTCCAGGCTGAACAACCCCAACTCTCTCAGCCTTTCTTGATAGGAGAGGGGTTCCATCTCCATGGCCCTCCTCTAGACCCACTCTAAGACGTCCACGTCTTTCCTATGCCGAGGGCTCCAGAGCTGGGCACGGTATTCCAGGTACAGTCTGCCGCAGTTGATGTGGACCCTGAAAGAGGCTGATGGCACCGGCACTGCCAGACTTCAGCCCACAGTGGGTGCAGAGCCATATGGCCAATGCACAGCTGAGTTGAGGTTTGTGGGCACCTCGGTGGTCGCTGGTCCCACCTCTGCCCAGTGCCAGGACAGCTGGATCAGGCTGCTCCACTCTTGTCCATTTTAGATGTCTCTGAGGATGGAGATCCTATGTCCTCTCCATCCCCTGTTCCAGAATTTGGCTGCCCTTCTGCTGAATGTGTCTTTCCAAATCTCCAACCAGGGTTTCCCCACATTACAACCTGTCCTGTGCCCCTCGGAGCAGAACCTGGCCCCGTTGCTCTGAGCCTGGCAGGCACGGGGTGTAGGGGATTGCTGCTGGGACAGCCCTTCCATCAGGAGCTCAGCAGTGGCTTGCTCTGGGCGTGCGGGCACCCACTTGAAATACTAATGACTGATTCTCCTCGAGGAGGCTGTGTCTGTGGTACATGCCTGTAGAGAACACCAAAGTACCTCCTCCTGGGCCCTTCTCTTTGGTATCTTACTCTGCTTCAACCAAAGCTCGCAGCTGATTTAAGCTGCAGTCCCTGATCTCCACAATGCTCGCAACAATCCGTATCGTGTCCTCACTACTTATCTTTCTTCCTTCAAGTGGCAGCTATCAGTTAATTCAATCAGGATTGATTAGACAGTCAATGAATAATTAGTTAAATGATTTGTGCTGCACACCAGAAAGCCCAATCTCTGCTGAAGGAGTCCCAATACTTGACACTGTTTAAAAAAAAAAAAAAAAAAGAAATAAAATGGCTGTCATGGCTCAGTTGAGCTCAGCTTCTGCTCTGTGTCCCCCTCTGGAGCATCTCTGGCGATTTCTGTTGGCTCTGCTGGGAGCTCAGGAAACAGCAACCGTGGCCCTGTGGATATCACAGCGGTTTTTGGAGTGTTTTGTCAGTTGTGTTATTGAAAGTAGTAAAAAAAAAATTTTTTTAAAAAAATTAAACTTACGATTTTATACTTGCAATTTCTCATGAAAAATATCCAGTAGTGGAAATTATCGTATTCTGGAAAAGACTTTTACTTGGTTGAAAGAGATCCTAGCAGAGAAAAGAAACCTCTCTAAAATACTGCCTAGTTCAAAAAGTTGATTGTTCTTCTATACTGAGAGGAGCCCGACATCTGTGGGTTATTTTACACTGAAAATATTCATTTCCACAAAGATAGGAAATACTAATCCCATAAAAAGATTACATTTCTGAGGATAATATTTTACAGAATCCATAAGCTGGGAGATGTGGCAGTGGGTTATTGCATTGCTTGTCTCTGCTGGAAGGAAAAAAAAAGAAGACAAAGTCAATCAGTTGCTGATCTACTGTTTGATCTTGCAAGTGCTCCTTTGTTTGCCATGGATATGACGGCGATTTTATGTTACCATAAACCCCAGTTTCCTTCTTGAGCTGCAGGACATCGCACAACCAGATGAAACTGCTTTTTTAATCTTTGTCTTTAACCCGCCAGCCTTCGGAGCCGGGCAGCGTGGGAGACCTCGGATCCCCCATGCACGCTGATAGCTCATTCCCATCAAATCCCAAAGTCCAGTTTTGCTGGAGACTTTGCTCCCGCGGAGCCCCATTGGTGTGGGGCTGCTGAGACCTGGTGCATGGTTTGACCCGTGTATCCATTGTAAACTGAGCAAATACTGCAGCTAGCTCACCTTCTGACAATAACGCCTGCATTTTTCATTAGCTTATTCCCTGTTATTCGAAAATAAATTTTTTTTACGCTTACCAGTGATCACAAACACTTGCCATGCAATCTGTGCTGCTTGTCTGACTGATCGGATCAATCTCGTGTTGCTGCTGCTTTTCCCCTCGGTAGATGTGCGCAGGAGCACCTGCGGTGTAAATCTTTTGGGTTTGATTATACCAAATTCTCTTTACGTGGACTAGATGTTACGACACACGTTAGAGCATCTCTCTGGTTGGCACTTGCTGTCAGCTGGATATATGCCCGGTGTGAAACTGAAATGTACTTTATGTGGCTGTTATTCCAATAAAACTGAGCTGCTCGGGCTTTTGTGGGAATTGTGCAGAGGTAGAGATCTGGAGTGTGGAGCTCAAGCAGAGGAGTCTGTGCTCTGGCTCGGGGCTTGTGCTGACTCTGGTGCTGCTGCAAGGCCGTTTCTTGGTTTGCACTTGCAGCTTTCTAGAAATCTTGGGTTTGAGTCTTGCAATAATTGCTACTTGGCAAAGAAAAAAAAAAAAAAGCAATCCAAATGGCAGAGCGAGGTGACTGTACGAGAGTCTCGGGCTGGGCACAGATGAACAAGGAGATTGGGAGCATGGAGTGCAAGGAATGACTTACTCTTGTATAAAAATATGAATTCAGGTCCCCGACAGTCGGGCTGTACCAGTGTGATGCTGTGCCTGTGCCAATTAGCTGGGTTAATCCTCGGCATTTAATTGAGTAGTGCTCATTATTGTGGGTCCTGCGACGTAGCCGTTCTGCCCCCCTTTGCTCCGCGCCGGGTTCCCGCAGCTCTAGCAGCGCTGCTTTGGGCACGTTGGCAAGAGCTTGGTGGCTGCCACCAGTGAAGCCCCTGGGGGGCCGGGGCGGCTGCGCGGAGGCTGCTGAGATGGGCTCACACCCCCCGAGCAGTGTTTGCAGGCTCCGTAGCTGATGGCCTGCATCAGCTGTGATGGACAGCTACCTTTTGGGGGAGAAAAGGGGAAAAAAACCAAAAAAAGCAAAGGAAAGAGAAAGAGGAAGGGGAGAAAATACTCCCAGTGGCTGGCCATCTTCTTTCCTCTCAAAATGTCATCCTGGTTTGTTTCGTTGCAGATTAGCAGTGGTTTCACCCAAAGCAGAGGCTGTAATTTGGGGGTGGGGGTGGGTGGAAAAAGCATCTTACATTCTGGAGGTGGGTTACTTTGGGGACTGGCATGTGAGCACCCAGAGTCAGATGAACAGCAGGTCTCAGGGCTGGCAGACTTACAAATAGCCCCTAAATACCCACTACCTGTGTTGCTTTCCTCTGGAATAAATGTCAAAAAAGTTGTTTTATTTTAACATGCACTAGCACTCACCAGGTCAGAAGCTGATGTTATGGTGGTGAGGCAATATTAATTTGTAGCTTCCTATTTTCAGGTTCAGCAGGGTGGGCTTCCCGGAGTGTTAGGGGAAAAGGAGCCTTCGGAGGAGGATGCGAGACGGGGTTAGAGACACTGGAGTAGGCTCTCCCGGCACAATGGAGAGCACGGAGGAGCAAGGGATTGCTTGGGGACCTGAGGAGGTGACACAGGAACAGCCACAGAGAGCAGCAGGCTCTAACCCAGGAGGGGAACATCCTTCCAGCGCCCCAGTTTGAATCGTGCAGCGCGGTGCCGCGCGCTCTGCGGGCCAGGCGGCAAAGCTGAGGCCGAGCACCGGGCTGCTGCAGGCGCGCTGCCCCTCGCCGGCAGCGGTGGGCTTCCCGGACAGCATGCGGCCCCTGCGCTCTCCCTGCCGCTCCCTGCTCCCCACAAAACCAGGCAGCAGTGCCTGGAGTTAAAAATGTAATTCACCGCCTTCGGGTGAGGGGTCTTGCCGCCTTCTGGTGACGCTGTAGCAGCCCGCACCTCTGCTTCGGGGACTGGCGCTGCCGCTTTGCGGTCAGCTCCCAAAAGCGTGCTGGCGTGCACGGAAAGACCTTTCGCATCAGGGCTGTGGAGATGGCTCCTCTCCTCCTTGAACACCGACATACCTAACATTCCCTGCTTACCAGGGATCACGCTGCGCAAGATGTGTATAAGGACTAAAGCGTCTTTCTAAGAAATAGTCTTTAAAGGAGACAGTTTCCACAACATTAATTTTTCTTCATTGTTTTTGTAAATTTAGAACATATGTAAAAATACTTTAAGCTCAAGAGTAATCACCTCCCATAAAGAAATAAACTCACAGCCCAGAAAGAGATTTAGGAAGATGCTCAAACAAGCAAAGTATCAGACACAGTGAAATCAATGTTAAATATGAGCATCAAAACTCTAGGACTGCAGCGCAGGATTTGCAAACGCTTATGTGTTGGTGGAGCTCTAACTACTAAATCAGGGAAACCTTAACGTTTAAACAGTATGCTTCAGGTTGAACCTGCGCACTTCTTCCAGTCACCCGTGCTGCTGGCAGCTGGCTTCATGCCCAGATGAGAGCGTGCCTCTGCGTGCAGCCGGACGCTGGTATTTCCCCCAAATAATACAGTCAAAACCCAAACCAGTATGACCAGTGGCAGACGGCCGCGGGGGGGCCGGGTGGGAGGCAGTCCCCCCCTGGGCTCTCTGGTGAAGGAAAGACGCGCAGACGGGACCCACGGGGATGCTGCTGCAAAGGGCCGGGCTGGCGGTGGGCGCCGAGAAGCGGGGCGAGACGTCACCCAGCAAGGTTTATCCATTGAAGCGGGTCACGAGGGGCATTAAGGGTAAGCCAGGAGGGCTTACGCTCGGCTGGGATCAAGCTTGGAGCCTTCCTTGAGAAAAGCCGCTCCCGGACACCACGTGTCCCTGCAGCAGCGGTGGAAAGGGGCTCAGCCCCCGTGGGGAAAAGCGCCTGCGGATGGCTTTTAGGGGGACTTAAAAAAATAGAAATCTGCCGTGATGAAGAACGGGAAAGGCGCTGCGTATCCCCGCAGCAGCACGCTTTCAAGAACAGAGAGAAAAGGTCAGATTGTTCTTGGGGCCCGAATTCTGCAACCTCAGTGTGCTGTTGGCAGCCTTTCACCAAAAATGGCATTACTGCCCACTAAAATGCTGCTTGGCCTGATAGAATCTAGCACAATGAAAAAAATACTTAATTTCCCAAATTTCAGTCGCTCTGCTTTCCCTTCCTCTTCCCCCTTCCCCCCCCTTCTCCCCACTCTTCTGGCATAAATCCCTGCTTCTTCCCTTAGAAGAGACAGAACTGAAGGACCCTTTGGTCTTTCAATTCTTAGGTGCTAATTACACTGGATCCCTTTTTTCACTGTTTTGGTTTGCATACGATATCTGGGTGCAGGAGACTTGTGCAGAGCTCTACAGATGTATTTATGCTTGGCAATGGTAATTATAACCCGGTTATGGCCTCGAGAACAAGCTCACTGCGGAGTAATAGTTAATTTTAAATATCAGAAGCCGGGAAGCAGCAGCGGAGACGATGCCAGGTGAGGAGGCTGAGCGCCGGCACCAGCCCGGCAGCTTCTAGAAGCTGCAGTACCGTAGGTAGGACTGAGGAGCTTCCCACCACCTGGACGGCCTTCGCTCCTCCCCTGCAGAACCAGCCAGCCAGGGTTTAACGCGAGGGTCTGCATTTGGCTCTCGCGGGCAGTGTGAAACGCAGTCCCCCCCCACCGGAGGGGAGCCCCTTCCCAGCAGCACCAGTGCCATCCGTGCCCCAAACTGGTGTGGTCGGAGGCTGATGCCTGGCAGCACTGTGGGCAAAAATGAGAAGGAAAAGCGGTCTCACAGATCTTTGCCTCCTGTACTGTCTCAGCAGCTAATGAAAAAAAGCACCATGCCCAAGACTTTTTTTTTTTCTTTTCCCCCAAGGCCCTCAGAGAATAATCACATTAAAGTAGGACTCATGAATAATTCACTACTGCTGACTTAATGCCTTTTTTTTGTGCAAAGGCCAATTATCAAAACAAACATTTGGCTTTATGTAGATCGGTAAATGAAAAAAGTCATTTCTATGACATGTAATATATGCTTTAATTTATAAATTGTGCTATCAAATACAACTTTAAGTGCTTCTCTCTCTCCACCATTTAAAAAATGTTCCATTAAAAAAAATTTTTAAAAACTAACCTGCCAAGATAGACAAAAGAACTTTAAAAATTATTACAGCTAGTTCAGTTTCTAGATTAATGAAACTTAACAGTAATGCAACAGTTATTTTACTGGCTCATATAAATCCAACTTTTTGCGCTTGTTAATGAAGCACCACGATCGGTTGTTACAGAAGGCTGCCTGGGAGGCTTCCAACGCCCAGCCAGACAGGCCTGGTCCGGCACTGGGGACCCCGCAGGGGAGGCTGGCGCGCGTGGCTGCAAACCAGCATTTCCACCGCTGTACTGGAGCCACGGCAGCAAACGGGGTCAAGGGAGCTTCAGGACGAGGAACTGAAGTAGTCCTGAGTGACCTGGGAAGAATGGGTAGGGCAGATGGGTTAAACCTCCCTGGATTTGGACTCGAGGGGTCTCCAAGAAGATGGTTTTCAAGGATCTCTGACGAGGCAAGTTCAGAATAAGTGGTCTTTCATCAGGGAAGCGGGTGAGATGCTTGACTCCAAAACTAGCAGAGAGTCAGAGAAGCTTTCATGCACCAGCAAGGTCAAGAGAGACGACACACCGCCTTGAGCTACAGCATGGACAGTGGCACCTTGCTCCGGGGAGGAGGACGCCTCCAGCAGAAGAACATCTCGTGGAGTGACCTACCGCATGGCGGCAGTCTCTTTAGTTTTTTTTTAACATCCAGAGAGTTGAGCTCTGCATTTAGGAACTTTTTACTGCTGTGGAAGTGGCGGTGGAGCAGCTCCCATGAACTGCTGCACTGGGTCAAACAGCGCATGGTGAAAAAACACGTCTGGAAAACGCGGCACTCATTCTAGGGCACAGACGGGCTTATTTGTTCAAAATTACCTGCTGCATAGTGAATCGATTCAAGCAATCCATACTAGAGCATTGCCTGAAAAGGCTTTTCCTCTGTATCTTTCTCCAAGAAAAACTAAAACTACCATATAGTTTTGAAGTTAAATCTTGACCAGATTTGCTCTGGCTTACTGAAAAAAAATCTGCACAATCTGTTTCATTTTAGTTAATTCCTGCAAGAATTTCCATTTCTCTTGAAAAGACTTTCTGTCTTATAATAAAGCTTTGTGAATGAGCAAGTCAAAGTTTACCCATCCTAAACATGCTTTGTGCTAGCATTCATAAAAATAAGGTACTTATTCTAAATACATTTTTTAAAAAGCTCTTCTCGCTGATGCACATGCCACAGTTCAGAATCTGCAAAATATTCCCTGGAGCCTCCCCACAAGGGTTCAGGTAAACGGCACGAATCAAATCTTTGCTTTATTAGATTATCTCATTGGTAGCTGACTTTATAACAGACGTTGCCAAATCCCTCTTCTCTATGAAAGTGAGATCTGAATCATTTCACACACGTTTTACCCTAGATGCGGGTTCATGGAAAGGTATATCTTTAAAGTTTCATGGCTTTAGTGTTCAATATTCAGAGAACTCCTTTGACTTCAGTAAAAAGTGATGGGGTTTGTGGGACCTTCTGCCTTCCTAGATGAGAGATTCAGTGTGATTTAAGTGGCTCTGTTGATCTTGCAGAAGAGTCTCTCAAACATTCTTCACTCCTCTGAGAAATATGCGATTGTTGAAAGCTGTTAGATTTTTACCATTATTGTTTGGGTTGTCTTGTAGAAGGATGAATTGCCCTGTTTTACTGATCACAAATCAGTATCACAAACACTATGTTCTGTAATTGCATTTCATGTAATAATTTATAGTTTCTTTAGTAAGAATATGGCTTATGGGTTATAAAACAGAAGCGGTAGAAATATTTAGATAATGGATTTTTCTAAGCCACTGGAAAAAATTTATTTGCATTATAACTTCTCCAAACCATCCATTTTAATAGTTGTACCCATTTCCCAAGCCAAGCAACATTATTTCATTCAAGTCCATCTGCTAGAGCTTAGAAAGGGCAAGGAACGTGAAAGAAAGGGGGTTTATTTTACAGACGTCTATTTGGGTACCTAGTAGGAGTATACCTTACATACTACCTACTGGTTTTGGAGCAAGCGTGCTCTGTTATTTCCTTGCAGACACTCCTGTGCTGTCCAGCCGAGGAAAAAGGTGATCAGGCAGCGCGGCCAAGGCCTGCTTGTCTTGTCCCGACACGCAGTCAGCTTGAGGGTGAGCCGCTCGCTAACGCCCAGGGTTGGGAAGCCCCTGCAAGTACTTACCATAGACTTGCCCCAGCTGAAATCCGCACTGCCAACTTGCTATACTCCCACAGCAAATGTATTTTCAAACCCATATTTTTATTAAAGGTGATGGTGGCTAATTTGCACCGTCTTCCTTTTCCACAGGCAGTGCCAAAGCCCTCTGTGCCGGCTCAGGTCGCCCTCCCCGGGGAGATGCTGTAAGGTGGCTGCGGTTCCCAAGCCTCTGCTTGAAATACCGTAGTTTGGACTGTGGTTTGAAATCCCGGCAAAAACAATTATTTTGAACTTCTCGGTTGTTGGAAAGTCTCTTTCCTGAATGCTGCACTCTAACCCCGGGATAGCTGTCCCAAAGGGCATGGTTTCCAAGAAGACTGCAGCACTCTTCTCAACCAGCCACCAAGTTTAGAAATCCTTACGGCTTTCGCTTCCTGTGCGGCCTTGGCATTTGCTTCACCCTTTGTGCCGTCTGGCTCTGCGTCTTCTCTGATGAAACATTTCCTGGTTCAGATGTTTCACTCCAGCTTATTAACTCACCCTTTCTGGTCGTGCTCAGTGCTACTTTGTTGGTATTATACTTGGGAAAGAGGGAGAGAAGTATTTGTGCTGGTCTTTGCTTCGCTCATCCTCTTTGGGATTGTGTTTGTAACGGTTCCTGCTGCTCAGTCGTGTAAGGGGTGGCACCGAATTCTCCCGTCCAAAATTCAAGTGCTTGCTCCCATGCGACACGTCAAGGCCAGCATGTCACGTTAGGTGGCAAGGCTGTCTGCCCATCTCGCGCTTCTCTCCGTCACACGCTGACCATGGGCTTCAGTTGCCTCCCAAAACTTAAGGTATGCCCAGCATGTGGCTGGCACTAGTCATAACACGACGCAGAACGCCTGCCTCGGGATCACGCGATTGATGCAGTTCACTTGAAGAAACTACCTGTTTCGTTATTAAGATGCTTATAAAATTGTTTATTAAGGTTGGACTCGATCTTAAGGGTCTCTTCCAAGCTCAATGGTTCTATGAGTCTATGATCTTTGGAATCTATCCAGACATATGAACCTGGCTAGCTCCGTTTTGCTTTGACATGGCCAAACTCATACGGACTGATAAAATTTTAGCTATAGCATAGACTTTTTGGACAAGCTGTTAAAAGGCGTTGCAAATTAATTCATAGTTGCCAGCAACAAGGATGCTGTACATCTGAACTTGTTTGGAAAACTTAGTTTTATTTAACAATCTGGACTAGAAGGGGTCTCCCAGATGTGCTGTCATCTGTCACCTCCCACCCAGACGCTCCACCATAGGTTCCATAGGGTTTAGAAAATATACCAGAGACCATATGCTAGCCCAAGTGTAAGACTCATTAACTGAAAATGTCAAAAGAAATGATCAGCAGAATTCTTCCCCATCGTTATTTTTGTTGTCTTCTGTTCTGACTCCTTCATGTTCAGTTGCAGTTTTCCTATCTAGGTTAGGTGTTTGGGGATTTCTCTGTCTCCTACTGTGATTTCTTCATGTCTGAGTTTCTTTTCAAAAGACAGCCTTTCTGTCTCTGGCTGATAAGGCATGTTTTTGGAGGATCAGGTGTTTTTGTTTTTTTTTTTCCCTTTCACTTGTCTTTACCTTCTTCTTCCCCAGTGTCATTTCTCTCCACCGGCCAGTTATCTCTTCCCCTCTGGAGAGCCTGTCTGTCTTTTCTTTCCCTTCTATTTTCTTTTCCTTGCTACCACTGTTATCTACAGTTCAGTTTGTCTCATATCTTTATGAAAATGTTTACTCCCACTTTATTTCTTTTTCCCTTCAGCCTGCCATTCCTCCAACCTTTTATTCTTCTTTCGTTTATATCTCATTGATATTTCAAGTTAAGCAAAAGCAGTAAATTTTTACTTAAGAGAAGTGGATCCGACTGGATTTGCAAGGCCTTTCGTGCAGGACTGTGTCACAAATGGACCCGCAATCACCTACGGAGTCAAACATAAGATGATGCACAATTTGGTGACTGTACGTGATTTTGACATGAAACCAAATCAGACTTTTTTGTGTGTGTGAACTTAACTTTATACTCCGTGCTTTCTTGGCAAACTGTCCTAAAGGCCCTCTTTGTTTCAAACCAGCCATTAGTAAGTATCTCCATCTGCTCGGAGGACATTCCAGGTACTGACTGAACCTGGTTTCTCTTGACTGCTCAGTAGCTGGAGATATTACTATCCATTTACTCTCCACCCTTAGGCTAACACCACCATTTTGCAGCGACACCAGCTCGTATCATGAAGATATGAGGTACCTACAGTTACTCTGGGAAAAAAATGAGACTATGGATGGAGCAGCACGCATAGGATGGCAGAAGGTCCATGACCTCCTGCTGTCTGTCCCTATGAAAAATGGCAAAGGGAAATTTAGAGAGTAATTATTTCCAGCGGTCTGATCTACACCAAGTGGGTGCTATTTGTACAACTTGTAATATTAGGGGTGGTAATAAGATCCATCAAGAAAAGCTGGTAAAAATGTCTCACACTTTAAAGCTTTATTGTCCAATAGTTGGTATTTTGACAAAAATGTTGAAGAAATCCAGGAATTCAGTGAAAATTTCTGGGAATTTTTTTTTCTCCTCTTAACTTGATTTTTGCATTAAAATTTTATACCAAATTAATTTGCCAGTTTATATGCATATCCACGTGTATGCACGTAACTGTACATGTGCATATACATATGTATTAGATATGGATAACATTAAACAGGTTTTTTTGGTTTTGTTTCTGTGCGTATGACTTGAGCCTATTCAAGTAATAAAAATATGACTTTGTGGGCTTTCTGCATAGGCTTACGGTGATGTAGTTGGGCTGTTTCAGTTGTCACTGCAGTATCTTCAGGAGCAAATACCACTGTGGTGGTGTTGGAGAGACTGCATGAATGGCCGTGGTAGGCAGCAGAGCTTGTATGATGCGTGTGCTTGTACTACATGCCACGGTGACCCCAAACTGCAAGACTTCTCCAACTAGTTTTAGAAAAACAATCATTTGTGAGCAGTATCCCCAAATTCTTGTGGTGGTCTGAAAATTTCCAACTTGTTGAAATTAAATCACGACAGATACTTATTTGGAAATGTTTATGAATATTACCATGCTGTTTCTCACCACAGCTATAAAAACACATATACTGTCACAGAACTGGAGAAAACACAAATAAGTACAAAGCAATGTAGAACGGCTTGCTGGCTATAGAATGTGGAATAAACCAAGTTAGTGATGATTTTTTTTTTAACAATACGTTGTATGCTTAAAGGAAATCAACATCTGTGTTGTTTTGCATCTGCAGTATTGCTTTTCTTGTATTTTCTGGTCAGTTTTGATGGAATAGGTATATTTTTCAACACCTCTGTTAACATTTAACAAAAAATTAATGACTAAATACAGTAACTTCTATTGACTCCTAGCTACCCTCCATGCAATTTCTACAGATGTGACTGTAAAATATCCATAGTCTGTGCCACGTGCAAACAGGTTTTGGATGATTAAATTTGCCTCTTTATTATTCTGCTCTGTTTCCCTTAAGGATTTCAGACATATAACTGGGGGACTCGGTCTAGTTTTTATTTTATATCCAGTAAAAAAATCTTTCAAGTGTCTCTGAGTACCTTTGCACAGAAGAAACCAAAGAACCAACACACAATTATCAGTATTTAGCTTTCTCATAAATATCTGGCTTAAAATGGCTAACAACTGGCTGTCTGTTCCTAGGGTAGCAGTGAAATATGAGTCTCCAAACACGTTCTTGCAGCATATTAAAAGATTTTTGGCTTTTTTTTTTTTCAGTTAGACCCAGTAGCCACTGAATAGATCAAGAAGCGTTTACATTTTGTTCACTGTTCAGCTTCATTTCTATCTAGTTAAACATGAAGGGGATGTAATATATTAATTTTGCAAGAAAATTCTATATTCTTTTGAAGAGATGAATGATTTGGCAAGGCACTATCAGAGTCGGTACCAGTTTTGCTAAGCTGTCCTACTCTCCATTGTCACGTTACCAAAACACACTGCAATAAAGATCACTTTCCATTCTCCCGCTTTATACTACCAGCCCACAAATATTCTCTATAATACATAGTCCGTACATTATCTCACATGCCTGTTGCTCAGATGGTCTGCTTAGATTGCTTTATAGTTTAACTTCATCATTAGCTAAGAAATTTCCATATACAGAACTATTTTAATTGAACAGACCCTTTGTATGTATATATGTATATATATGGCTCTTTTTATAACACAGCAGGTATTTTTTAATCCTACCCTATGTGAAATCAAATCTCATCTGCAGGCAGAGTCGGAAATGAATCCAATGTCTGAACGGGCACGGCACAGAGACTAAATTACATTTTTACACCTTTGACATTATCTGACTGCGCACTTGTAGACAAGTTGGTGGGCAGGGAGGTCCCGGCAATGTCTGAAAAGCATGTATGTATGTAAGACTGTATAACGACCACTTAAAATCTTTTTTTTGTATTTACTCTTGCATCCCTGGGGTAAGAAAGTGCTATTGTCTCTGTTTTACAGATAAGGGAAAGGTACTTAAGGAGATTATTCCCAGAGGTCAGCCATGGCCTGCAGGGAATAATGTTCCTAGACTTTTTCTGTAGACAGTAGAAAGTGCTCTGAAGTATGCTTTGCTAAAGCTCTTCTCCCTCCATCTCCTGAAGCTAGCTTTGGGGGCCACCCTTCCGCCTGCTGCCACAGGGCTTGCGTGCAATCTGTGGAAACGTGAGGAATTGCAGCGAGGCCCCTGCACAGCCCCTTAACTCTTGCTCTACCTTTCCTCAGTGCACTTCTTTTGCTAAGGGAAGGAAGAAGGGTTGAGCTGAAGCAGGAGAATCATGCCACCAGCAATTTGTGAAAACACTGAGGGGCCCACGCTACCTTAGGACCTGTGCATGCTCGCTGCAGCACCTGGAACCGCAGTGGCACGCGTGTCACCCGGCACATGCGCCACTCTCTTTTTTGCCTTCTGCAAAATCCCCCATGCTTTGCAGTCAGATACGTTTTCATGTACACAGGCAGCAACTGAAAATTAAGGAAGTGTCACGCTTTAAGTTCAAATGATCAAAAAGGATGCACTCCAACAGGCAAAAATATTTCTACAAATACTTTCAAAATGTGGGGAATAAGCATTTCTTAGCCACCCCAACTGTAGCAGAGTTTGGACATAACAGGTAGCTCATTCTGGGTTCAGAACAGGCACGGAGATTTGCGTCCAAAATGTAATTTGTTTAGATGATGTTAAGCTCCCGAAAACGCAGAATTGGAATTAAATGCCTTCTCAACCATAACCATGGCACTGCAGTCATGACGGTAGAATACACTGGAGCACAAGTACTTTAGACAAACATAACAGGCTGAACAAACAAGCAAGAAACACTCCATATGCATAAAGGAAGCAATTTGTAAGCATTCGTGTTCTCCACAGCAAGGCACAGAAAGCGGGCACCAGTCAAAATGATCAGCAATAACCATTTCACAGAATTTAAATGTAGCAGTGTGTCCCTGACTATCATTATTTTAGTTGTCACTTTGTCATTGCTGGTAGTATTTTTTGTAGCTGCTCTTTTCCATATTTCATTTTCTAAATACAGGTGTTGAAAATATAAACCTTACTGTTGGCTATACGTTTCGTTTAATTGCAAATATACATGGGTGATTCTCCGCGTAAATGTTCAGCATGGAGGTGCGTGGTCTTCAGCCCTGGCACTAGGTGTAGCAGATGACAAACTAAGCGTTCTACCACGTGAGGTGTGTCTCTGAGCACTGCTTCTCTTGGCCACCTTGTCCACATGCTGCAACGTCCACCTTTCATTTCTTCCAACTTTAAAGTTGTTCTTTTTGGTCTGTTTTACAGAAAACAGGGCTCAGCTAGGCTCAGGAGTAATGACAGAACAATGCAGGAGCAGCAAAATGAGCAGAAATGTATTTTATTCCATAGGATTCAAATTAAACTTTGAAGTTGTGGTATGCAACTCGGGGATTACTATTTACAGTGATTTGGAGGCATACTGCAATCATGGATTGCAATATGCATCATAGATGTCCAAAGATACATTTTTACCCCAAACATTTATGCCACATCATTGTCAAAGAGACTGATTTGCTTTATTTTATTCTCTTTAGTTGTTTTCCAGCCATCAGTGAATTATTTTGGTTTTGTCTTGAGTGTCAAGTTTGTTAAATTTCTTCTACGTAGCCATTTTGACGTGCATTCAGTGCCTGTAATCATGGGTCTAATCGCTCTACCTCGTCCCATGATGTCTCAGAAAAGGTTACTGGAAAGACCTGAAGATTTAAAACTGTACAGCTAAAAACCCCTCTGCTTCTCTTATAAGCTAATCTCAAACTGTTTTGTTTCTGGCATATATCCGTANGCCTGTGCCAATGTCTCACCACTCTTTCAGGAAAGACATTTTTCCTAGCTCCAATCTAAACCTCCTCTGGCACAACTTGAGGCCATCTCCTCTCATCCTATCACTGGTTCCTTGGGTGAAGAGACCAACACCCTCCTCACTGCACCCTCCTGTCAGGGGGTTGTGCAGAGCTATCAGGGCTCCCCTCAGCCTCCTCTTCTCCAGGCTGAACAGCCCCAGCTCCCTCAGCCGCTCCTCACAGGACTTGTTCTCCAGGCCCTTCCCCAGCTCCGTTGCCCTTCTCTGGACACGCTCCAGCACCTCAACGTCCTTCTTGTCCTGAGGGGCCCAAACCTGCACACAGCATTGGAGGTGCGGCCTCACCAGTGCCCAGCACAGGGGCACCATCGCTGCCCTGCTCCTGCTGGCCTCATAGTTCCTTACACAAGCTAGGATGCTGTTGGCCTAAATGTGCTCATTCATTCACATTCATTTTGGGCAGTTTTGTGGAACAGCTTTCACAGGCTGTTCCTTCTTTCAAAATGTTGCTGGTTTTCGTTTAAGAGATGAAAACAGCACAGGTACCAAGGGAAGATACCTGCCTGTCTCTACTTTGTTATATATACGTTTTGAACATGCCTCCTTAGAGCTGACGTGAGCTCTAGGCTAAACAGCTCAGTGTCTGCACATGCCATTTTTCTTTCTAGTTGTGCTGTCTACCCCTGACCATTCTGCTCCTTCTGTTGTATTTTTAAAGATTTACTATTGCGGGCCATGGTAATACTGAATGTTAGTATGGAGTACTTCAGAGATCTGTGCACAATGGCATCCAGCTCTTTTTTCTGAGAATAATAGTTACGGGTTCACCAGTGCTCAGGCTATGCTTTTCAGAACGCGTTGTATTTATCAACTGATTTTGGTCTGCCATTCTCCTAAACTGCTGTGCTTACTTAAATAGCTAGAGACTTCTTACTCTTTCTCTCTGAGGCAGTCTTTGCATCTACAATTAGCCTCTTCGATACTTTTGAAGAATTTCGTCACCTGTTGGAAAACCCAAGCTAATCTGGATATTCTTTACCATCATCTGTTTTGCTGATGTTCTAGAAAAGTCTTCATTTAAGGAGAAGTATTTGATGTAAACAAGATGATTTGGCCAGCAGCTTTCAAGTATAAAACTTAGTTTGTTTAAAACATTATTTTAAATTTATTTTTCAGGTTATATTACCATCTTTTTATCTGTAATTCCTTAGGTTCTTGCAGATCTCTTAGAAAAGGATTATTTGGCCATGGAGTTACATAGCACTTTAATTTGGTCAGTTTGGTCTGACCTCTGCTTTTTTACTTTTGAGGCTTCCCTGACTGTGATAGTCTACCTTTGTCACATTTAAAGAAAAGGTATTTCTCCAGTTTCTTCTGTAATAAAAAAATGCACAGGTAAACACTTCAGCTTTTCAAGAGTCTTTATCCTATAAAATTCTTTCTTTATATTCTTGCGGCTAAGTCTATGCCCTTGCTCTCTTGCAACTTGCCTGCTTCTGAGATAATTAAAGTTTTTATATCTTTGGCTGTCTGATCTTTGCATTCTCTCTTAGTTCATCTGTTACATCCCATGTTTTAACTACCAGAGCTTACTATTTACACAGCTTTGAAGGACAAAATATCTGTGCCACATCTGTTGCGCTCCAGCCTCTGTGGTTCCGTTCCCTATTGTAAAGCATAAAGAAAAAAAGCAATTTTTCATACTCCTGCTACTTTGGTTATTTCTTAATGATTTGTCTGTTTTTAATAAAATGTTTTGGGTTTTTTTTTTCAAATGGTGCAGTTTTTACTGAGGTCTATTGTGTAAACATTAAACACTTGGAAAAGTTTCAGAAACAAAACTGGCACGTTAACTGCCATACTACTAAAACATTACATTGGACTCCATTAGACTCGATAAAGACATCATAGCTTCTTTCCACAAACAAATCAGTTGGTTTTTTGCCTCCTGCTAAATAGACATCCTTAAGATGTGAAAATCCATTACAAAATTAGTATAGTACTGGAAAAATGGTTATATACTAAATAGCTAAAACTGGTACATTAAGTCTTTAATTAGTCTTTTACTAAAATACCATCCCTGACAGGCACATCTCTATAACTCTTTCCATCTTCAGTTAAGAAAAATATCTTATTGCTGGGTGGAAATTTAGAACTGAAAGTAGACTTTTTAAAAAACTGATGAAGATATGATTTTTTAATATTTATCTTTAACATTAAGTTTCACAAATGGCTAAGCAAAATCTTTCAGGAGAATGAAGATCTGAAGTGAAGATTGCTCCAGAAATATGGGTGAACAAATAATTTTTCATAAATGAAATTCAATCAGTGAAATTTCAGCTTGTATCTTCACATATACATATGGTATGCTGTCTACCAGGTGTTTCATATGGACACTCATATCTAAACACTGTTCTCAGTCATGTGAGTCGAGTCTTTTTTTTTTTGTCTTTTTTTTTTTTTGCAAAAGAGCAAACAAAGGTAAGCAGTTCAGGAGAAAAAAGGACTGCACCAGTCTGAGTCAAGAAAAGTGAAAAGACATTTTACTTTACAATAGGTGTGCATTTGTGAAAACGGAATGAAAACAAAATTTCAGTTAAAACTCAGAAGCATGTTATGGGAAAGTAAGTTAGAAAAAAGAATTCACTGTGGATAATTCAGGGTACTATTCAGTGTTTAACCTCCAGATCAAAAGGAAATAGCAGAGCTGTTTCAGCAAGAGGTCCTCACATTTATTCATTTATTCTCACTTTGCATCTACAATAACATGGCATTAGATCTTTCTT
>VZTL01047460.1:0-18025 GCA_013400535.1 Scopus umbretta
CCCGGGGCTCAGCATCCCTCTCCCGCGGCTCCACCGACCCCCCCGCTATGTCTTGCACCCTCCCGGTTTTCCCCATATTCCGGCTCCCTGCCGGCGCCCCGGTGTCCCCCTCCATCGCCCGGCATCCCTCCGGGGCTCAGGATCCCCGCGGGGCTCAGGATCCCCCCCAGAACTCAGGATCCCCGCGGGGCTCAGGATCCCCCACAGGGTTCAGGATCCCCGCGGGGCTCGGCCCTCGGGGCCCCCCCGCAGCCCAGCCCCCGCGGCTGTGCAGCCCCCCCGCGGGATAGGGGCACCCCGGGACCCGGCAGAGCCCTCGCCCCGCCGAGCCACCCCTCTGCCCACCAGCGCTGTGCCCCTCGCAGCGCGGCACGCCTGTGGGCAGGCAAAGCCCCACCGGTTTTACAGTCGGTTTGTGTTTGTTCTTTTTCCCGTACAGAGGCGAGACACTTGCGAGGGCTGTGCTGGGGGTGAGGAAAACAGCCTGTGCCTCTCCTGCCCAAGACAAAGCACCCAGAGTCCACGTGGGGTATAATCTTCTCTGCTCACTTGCTATTACTTCTAGGTCCAGCAGAAAGCTACATAACAGTAAGAAGAAGGAATATGGTTATCCCGGTGTGATAGAAATAAGCTTTCAAGGGCAGGAGGGAAAACACGCGAGTGAGCCGAAGTGTCTGAACCCTGCGGGCAGTGCCGGGACCAGCCCGCAGGCCCGTACAGCAGGTTCCCCCAGACCACCCCTCCAACCCTGCAAAACACAAGCACGAAAAATATGGCTGCACGTGCAAAAAAAGCCCCACAAGTGAGTAAGAGAAGGGGCCGAAAAATCTGGTCTGGATAAGCCTTCCAGTACACCGGAGATTACAGCTCAAACACGCACTGCCTAAAACTAAAGCTAATTTGCAATTCTATCGAGTAGATTAAAATCAAGCAAATAGATTTTACTCCTGTTTGTTTTTCCAAATTTGGGAAAGCAAAATGCTTTTGCCGGTTGTGCTCACGAGACTTTCTAGGGCACAGTTAGGGTGGAATTAGCCCTTGCTTCAAGCATCCATGGGCTCCTCTCCCTTTCTACGGAAACCTTCCTGCCTCTGTTGGCCCCGCTGACCTGCCATCAATCTCCCGCCCGGCTGGAACGCCCTCTTTCTCTCTCTTCCCCCTCAGTTATCATTTAATTCAGGAAAGCAAGGCCTGGTACCAGACAAAGCAGCTCTGGGCAGATTATGAGCCGAACCCTGACCCTTGTCCCTGTCTCTGCTACACACAACCACAGAGAGATGCTGCAAGTTTATTTCTTAACAGTCAAGAGAGTTTGTGTGATATCTCGGGGGGAAACAAAGGTACCTTTAAAGAGGATTTTATTTTTAGGCTCCTGCATTTCTGGTACCCTGTGCCAGGCTCGCAGCCCTTCCTGGTGAACAAGGGCCTGCGGCTGGCAGGCTCCGCCAGGCGGGTGCCAGAGCAACCCCGCCACCGCTCCCCATCAGCCCTGAGGCTCTCCAGCACGGAGAAGTGGTGGGATATGGCCCTGGGACAAAGCTCCTCCGCTCCATCACCGAAGCGGCTGCGAGAAGCCGGGAAGCGTGGCCAGGCACAGGCTGAGCAGGGAGCAGGGGCTGGGGAGAGGTGGGGGGTCCCTCCCCACCCCCAGGCGCAGGCTGCACGACCTCTGCACGCCACGCCACAGCCACGTCCCTCCCCGTGACGCAGTGATTCTCCCGTCGGCAGCACAGCTGGACTGCCCAACACTTCTGCAAAAAATCATTCCGGCAAGAAGAGCCATTTTCACACCCGGCTGGCCTCCCTCGACCAGCATTTCAAACCCGTGGAGCCCGCCCAGCTGAAGGAGCCGCTCTCTGTCACCTTCACAACAGAGTCAGATGGGACTGGCCACATCCATTCACATCAGAAGTGACACCTCATCCCCATCTTCCACTGTGAATGCCTCCCAGTGACCGTGCCAGCCCTTCCACACCTAACTCAGCACTCCCCACCCTGAATCCTCCTCCTCACGTAAGGCTGCTCAGCCCTTGCCTTTCTCTGCAGTGTCCCCGGGTTATGGCACCAGGCCCAACTCCTCTCCATCCACCTTATTCTCCCACTTCAAATCTGTTCCTAAAATTCTCCTCTGCCAGCCTGGCCAGGAAAAACAGCACCATTCCCTGCCCGCAGCTCTGCTCTGGCTCCGGTGGCCTGCTGTCTCTTGCTTTGCACCCAAGTGCTTGAGTTGGGACCTGCTCCGTGTTTCATGAGCAGCATGCCTGGAGATCCTAAACAAACAAAGCAATTGAGCAAATACGTGTCATTACCTACAGCCTTCAGCAGCGCAAGCTTGTCATCTCTGGATCTGTGGGTCCCAGATGCCCGGGCCCCAGTACAGGCTAAGTGTCTGTTTAGTCTTCTAGCAGGTAGGGAGAAGCGCCAGCACCATTAAATCACCTCGGACACTTGCGAGCTCCTCTAGCAACCCTGGGGCAGGGAGCAGGAGGAACTTTTCCTTTCACTGAAGCCAGCGGCGACGCTCCTGCTGAGATCAGGCTTCGGGGTTTCCCATGTCGGTGTACGCACAGCACATGGCACGGCAGCTCTTTCCCAGCCCGCAGTAATAATCATTTTCACTGCCTGGCATTCTTCACTGCAAGACCCCATTGGAACACATCCCATGGGATGTGTCGTCTTCTTCCACGAGCAGTTCCGTGGCCTGAGCCCTCGTCCCAGCCCCACTCTGACCTCTCTGCCAGCTCTGCTCCCTCGCAGCTCCCCGTGACCAGCCGCTCCTCACCACCGCTCCCCGGAGAAGCTCTCCTGCCCCTGGCATCTCTCCTGGGCCCCAGGGAGAGCCGTGCCACCCAGCAGCGCCGTGACAGGGCTCTGGCTACTGAAAGCGAGGTCTGACCCCGCTGTGAGAAAGCCTCATCCTGCTGCCACATGTGGGAATACAGCCTCCAGCCTCCCGTAAGCTGGGCTGGCTTTTCCCATCTGGGGGGAGCTGCTGTTTACACGGAGATAGGAGGTGTTATCCCTCCTACACGAAGTTTCTAGCCCTTCCTGTGGGCTAGCCAGGACCACATGATACAACCCTCTAATAAAAATAAGGTTAAAAATAAGCGTCGTCTGTGTAACCAGAACATGTAGAAAGCCTGCAGCTTACCAGCACGTAAACTTCAAACGCAAAGGCACACAAAGAAAAATCTTCAATGCCTCTCTAACAAAGCTCGCCACAAAATCCCCTTTTTCCTAGAAAACAGGATACGCCTGCTACAGCCTAATCTGAAGTGACGAGGCCTCCCCAAACCACCCTCCTAAGCATATATACTTCTGTCGGGAGAAACGCTGCTCCCAGGGGCGACTGCCAGCAGAGCCCCCTCCACTCCAGGTCCAGAGCCGCTCCTGCCCTCTGGGGTAAGGGATTATCCCCCCCGCTCACCCAGGGGAGCCCGGCAGAGGAAGGGTTTTGCTTGCGGTCACAAGGCAGGGGCGTACCAGGGCCCAGCGGCGGTGATTCCAGCCCCGCCGCAACCTTCGCACGCAACGCTTGCAATTATTTACTCCTGCAGCAACGTTTGCCTGGCAGCAAACAGTGCCGAGTGTGATGGGGGAGAGGAAGGGGCACTAAACTGCAGGAGAAACCGAACTCTTGTCTCAAAAGTCTCATTTGTATCAACCTCCCCCGGGAGCAGAACCAACCCCTCCAGAGTTCCAGCTGGGCAATCCTCCTCCCACCAGCAAGCCAGGAGGAGTTGCAGCATCCCTCCACCCCTGTGGAGAGACGTTCTCCCGGGTCCACACAGCCCAAGGCAGACACTGCAGATGGGCAGAACACACAGAAAGCGGGTGGGCTCAGCACCAGCCAGAGTGAAAGGCTTCTGGGTTTTACCCCCGGCTGGTTCCCACACTCTTGACTTTTCCAGGCCCTTCTCAGGCCAGCAAGTGCAGGTAATACTCCCCCACTTCAGGAAGATGCTCCGCAGCTGACCTTGGAGTGACTGGAAAGTGCCTTGAGAGCTTTGGATAGAAAGTGGCATCAGAGAACAGGACGGTGACACCACAGGATTCGATCTCTTGGGAATATATAATAAGGAGCCTTCCCCAGGTAACACTCTCCAACTGCTGAGGAAGCTTTTCAAGTTTGACAGGTTAAAATGAAGCTGCAAACACATCTGAAATAGGGTACACTGATCCTCTGGCTCATTTTGGAGTGCACCATTTTTATTACCCCGCATCCCTCTGTGTGTGCGTCCCACGGCTCTGTGCAATTTGTCCCATTGCTTTTACTCCGGTATTTGTGGTGAGCAAGCACGCATATCTGCAACTCGGAACTGCTGTCCTCAGCTTGTCCTCAGCTCTGATGACTCGATCAGCAACCCGTTCTGCATGAGAATGGCCTGGCAGTGGCACCCATGGGGCCGATGGCTGCCAGGGGACCCAGGCTGCCTGCACCAGGCAGGGGCAGCCCTGGGGGCTCTGCCCGGGGCGCTGGGGACCCGTCCTCCGCATGGCACCCCTGTAACTAAACCAGACCGTCACCCTGCAGCCTTCTCTTTTGTTTGAGTAAACCCTTTTTCTAAAATGAGTGCTGGCAGAACCAACCCTGCCTCCCACCGCAGAACCGCCAGCGCGGTACGAGGGTTCATGGCACTTGCATGCCACACTGCAGCCAAACCAGCATCCCAGGAGGTGCCGAATTTCCTGGTGATTGTTTGAACAGGATGTTACGAGCACACATCTCAACTTCAAGTCTTCTTCTTGGATCCTGACACTCAACTTTCCCCAAGAATTTGGTTTGCTGTCTGGGAAATTGTTTAACAATGTTGGTTCTCCCTCCTGCCGTACCTCCTGCATGCTCACACAAGCACACACGTGTGCACCGAGACCATCCTTAATTAGTTCCTAAATTAGTTCCTAAATCACCCTAGAAAGACACAGGGAAGTAAAGATCAGTCACAGGCTGCTCCTGCACGGCTAATCCCGGCATGCAAGCCAGACAGAAAATTGCCTCTTTCCTTGTTTCAGTTTTTCGGCCACACAGTACAGATTAATGAATTTTGGTGGTTATGAAAATGTGCAATAATTAACAGCAATTATCCATTTACACTTAGGAAAATTTACGTAAGGCTGTATGCAACATCTTAAAGCCAGAGAGGAATATCACGTTCACACGCGCTGGCATCCCATGCTGCCCAGTCCACAAACCTCCCTGAACGAGTTTTAGTTAAGATTAACTCTTTTTTAGAGACAAGCATATCCTGTGGTTTTAAACATGCCGATGTGGCCAGTTCACCACGGAACCTGATAAGTTGTTCCGATGGGAAAAATCTGCACCTTGTTTTAAGGTGTCCTAAATGTTTAGGGTCAAATCCTGCAAGGACCCCCACATGCAATTTTTTCACCTCAACAATCCTTTTCAATCGAGGTACACAGTTCCACCCTGTGTATAAGAACCAGAAAATCTCCCAGCCAGGCTAGGAGGTAGAGGGAGAAAGGAAAGGAAGCGTGAATGCAAATGCTATTTCCAGCCAGACCACCAGTAAGTATCTCTTAACTCCTCATCATTAGTGGTACTTTGCTGCTTAACTCCTTGTTTATAAACCACTACTGGGATATCTTCACAATGAAAGGCACTATAAAATTTCCTACGCTCTCATTTGCAAATGAAAGTGTCAGTAATAAAACAGAAGCCTTGTGGGCTGCCGCAGTTTTACCTTCCACAAAGGCTTTTATACGCTGTCCCTCTGCCCGGGCAGCCAGTGAACACTTTCCCAGATAAAATGGATCAGATGCATTCACACTGATAGTGAAATAACTGCTGGAGCTGATTTTCCTGCTCTTGGAAAGCTGCAAAATAGCAGCTCAAGGCAAGGGAGTCTGGAAGCATGCGATCAGCTCCATTGTCCTCAGTGGGAGTACATCCAGTTTTCTGGATCAAGGCCTTCCTCCGGACCACAAACAGAAACCAGACCGTGTAGCAGGGTGAGAAGGCGATTTTACAACTCACCTGCCTTCCTACACGTCTCTGAACCAAGGAGACCTCCTGCTTATGGGTTATGGTGGGAACCGTGTTAAAATCTCCCTGTGCTACTCCAACCCCTTTGGCATCGAGACACTTTCTGTCCGGGCTGAGCTGCCTCTTCACCTGCCTCACCTGAAACCTTCCCGTCCCACGGAGCCCAGCCCCGGGGGAGCTGCTCTGCCCTGGGCCACCCGTCGCCGTCAGCCTGGGCCAGGCTCGCCAGCGGGCAGTGCTGGGGTGGCATCTGCAACGGGAAGCCCACATCTGAGTTTTGGGCCCTAAGTGGAATTTTCGGGCTGGGGGGAGGAAACGTTCACCCTATCACCTATGGTTTTTAAACAATTTATTTGAGGTTTTTGTACAGAAAAACAACTTGCACTGTTCCGCTGTCAGGCAGACCTCCGCCCCGCAGGTGAAGTTCAAGCCTCCGTGCGCCGAGGGTACCCACAGCTCTCTCCCTTCTTGCCTGCAGTTCGGGCTCCACGCTTAGCAGCGATGAGACGTTTTACTTTCCATGGAAGCGGCCCAGCGCGTAAAATTAAAACACGCGGCTAAAGATCTGCAGGATGGAGAACTTAGCGGAACGAAGAGTAAGCATTTACTAGCGCACGCAGACACATACGCGCACGGCAGCTCTGGTTTTGGGGCTCTACCGGCTCGTTTTGGGTAGGAGAAGCAAGAGGCCGTCCCAGACCTTCCCACCCACAACTGTTGGGCAGCCCCTGCCCGCGTGGGCGCAGCCGACGGACCGCGGGGCCGTGGGGCCGGTGGCACAGCGCCGCTGCCAGCCCCGGCGGGGGCGACCCCGGGGCGGGCGACNTCGGTCGGGCCTCCAGGCCCCGCAGCAGCCCCAATACCGGGCTCGGTCGGGCCTCCAGGCCCCGCAGCAGCCCCAGTACCGGGCCCGGTCAGGCCTCCAGGCCCCGCAGCAGCCCCAGTACCGGGCCCGGTCAGGCCTCCAGGCCCCGCAGCAGTCCCCGTACCGGGCCCGGTCAGGCCTCCAGGCCCCGCAGCAGCCCCAGTACTGGCCCGGCCGGCCCCAGCCAGCCCCACAGCAGCCCCAGTATCGGGCCCGGTCGGGCCCAGCAGGCCCCGCAGCCCCGGTACCAGCCCCAGCAGGCCTCCAAACCCCGCAGCCCCGGTCAGTACCGGGCGCAGGCCCCGGCCCCGGTGCCAGGGTCCCTGCCGGGTCTCAGCCCGCTGCAGACGGGAACCACGTTTTCTGGTGTCCGAGGCAGGGCTGCAGAGCGTGGCCCCGTCCCCAGCGGCACAGCCCAGCACCCGGCCGGGCGAGTCCCGCGCACCGCGGGAGCTTGGTTTTCAGGCTGCGAGGCGTTCCTGGCGAAGGGGCTCACGTCGTGCCCTGTGTGGGCAGTAGGGTCCTGCTGAGCGCTGGTTTTTCTTGGCGGGACTGCACAGCGTTCGTGTTGTGATTGCCGCCCTCCTGTCCCGGTCGCCAACACACCGGGCATGCAGCCGTGTCTCAGAAGCTGGCTCAGCTCGTGCTGAAGTTAGTGGACGAGCTGAGGCTTTTTTAGCTCAGCTTGCCAGAACCGTGGGTAACAGCCCGGTGCCATCTCAGTAACATGGCTGACAACAAGGGTGGGACACGATGAGCCACGTGGCGCACCAGACCCGCCAGCCGTGCCCAGAAGGTCACGGCCAGTGCTGGTGCCGGCAGAGGAGGGAGGGTGATGGTGCTCTGCCCCACAGGCAGGCTCTCCAGCCCTGCCAGCTGCACGCTCAGAAAACTGGAGGCAGTGACTAGACCTTTAACTAGTTCTTTTACTTTACGCAGTTAGTCTGGTTACCCCGTGGGGGTTTGTGAAACATGAGAGTTGATGTTCGCATCTTTTCCCACTCACAGTTTTTGGATTACACAGGATAGAACAGCGGCTTCTGATTAGCCCCGAGTCACAAAAGCCCTGTGCAGTGCCAGCTACCAGCTGCTCAAATCCTTTGAGAGTCTCTGAAAAGCATCCATGAGCAAATCCTGTCCATAGGCGTCTCGTAGTGCCGAGCACGGGGGCACCTTACCAGCACGGGAGGTCAAACTCTGGGACCAATGTACTGGAGGCAGGCGGAGCTGTGTCAGGGTGGTATATCAGCACCTAGTCGTGGTGGTGATGGGGGTGGCGAGGTGCTGAGAAATGTCACGTGCTGACTCCGTAACGCTGTCCTGTTTCTTCACAGCAATTCTCTGCGCTGACTGAAGTGCTCTTCCGCTTTCTGACAGAGCCCAAGGAGGTAAGGCGTGTGTAGAACACCGAGAGAGAAGTGTGAGAATGCAGCGCTCTGGTGAGAAACGTGCAGGGATAAGATTGTGTTGCTGCTCTTTCTGTTGAGCAGGTAGAAAGGTTTCTGACTCAGCTCTCAGAGTTTGCCACCATGAATAAAATCAGCTTGGGCCCCCTGAAAAACATTGTCAAAAGTATTCTTCTGGTACCTAATGGTAAGTGATACATCTGCATATGCTACCCTGAGGCCAAACCATCGAGTCCATTCCTGCATGCTGCTAAAGTGTGTCTTCAGAACTGCAGTGCACTTGGTTTGCACAATACATGCTAATGGTAGCTAATAACAGCTTAGCTTTTAAGAATCAAAAATTCCCCTGTTCAAATATCGCTGTATGGTGACTTGGGCTTTGTATTCTTTACACTCTGCCTGCGCACACATTTCACAGGCTTAACTAAACTCAAATATCTATGCATTAAATGCGAGCACAACACCGTGACAGTGCTTGGTTTAACTTGTACCTGTAAATCCATTTTTGCCAGACCAGCGCAGCCTTATGTTGGCACTAAGTCTTTGTAGGAACTTCCATCCAGGTGACCCAGCACTGTAATTCCTACAAGGACAAGCGCTGTTTGAGACAGATAAGACAGTGTACACGGCCCTCTAGAGCAGGCTGGAAACCGGCACAGTTCTACGCCATGCAAGTGAGACATCTGTCCTTGCGGTTTTGTTTTAGAAAAACACTTGTGCGTCCAGCAGTTTCTCATGCATAAATAGTGGGGGAGAGGGGCAGGGGGATTCCCCTTGAATACCCCAGACTCCAGCACTTTATGAGATTACTCTGACGTTGTGGCTGCCATTTGACATGATAATGCATCAAACACCTCCACTGCACGTTCATCCCATTGATCCTTCTTGTTATTAATAGTCCCTTGCTACTGTCCTTCAGTCCCGGGTTCCCCATGGCTTTCTTCATGGCGGAGAAACCATGCACAACTGCTCCTTGCACTCGGTTTAAACTTTCGTTCTATTACTTCCAGCCATTTCTTCTGTCCAGGAGGAGTAGCAATGAATAATTTCCTTTCCTACAACTGCCTTGGGGGTATTTAATGTGGAACCGGCATTTTCTCCCTTCCTGATTCTGGACTAGGTGCACTCAGTCTCGTCGTTCCTGTTTGCATGCACTGGCTCCAATCCCGTGGTAACTTTTCATTAGCTCCGGGATGCCGCAGACAGTATCGGAACAGATCACAGCAGATAAGTTTGCCTATGTGCGACACAGACGGAAAGCCATGTGGGACTGGCAGTCTCCTTGAATTTATGAGATTCCTGCTCTTGGCTTCAGAGAACAGAATCCTTGTAAACCTCCATGTGCTGCCTGTGCCCCAGAACAAAGGAGGCAGGCACAGCAGGGGAAAGTGTTATATGCACACGTTCACACCCATAATCCAAAACACAGCAGGTAGGTCAAATTAGTAGCCCGCCAGCCTTAACAGTTCTCCTTTAACAAGCAAAGCTTCTATAGGAGAGAAAGCAGCAACTTCAAAACACAACCGCTGCTGCCGTTTCCATGGCTACCTGCAATGCACGCTCCCTCTCTCCCGGGCACTCCCATCGCCCTGACTTTTAAAGCACTGGGCATCCGCAGAGATACCAGCAGGCAGCACGCTATTTCCTATCTTGAGGAGCTGTGGTTTGTTTCAAAACACAGCCCAAGAACAGAGGCTTTCTGTCGCAGGGTCTCCGTCCCTGCATGTATTTGACTCAGTAAAGATTGGTTTGACTCAGTAAAAAGCGATTTGTCTTCTTTGCATTGTTTATTCAGGTGCCCTGAAGAGGAATTTGTCTTCCGAACAAGTCAGAGCAGATTTTATTGCTCTAGGTAGGTCACCTGACTTTCACTAAATAGAAGATAATTAATATTTCTCACATATAGTAATCTCGTATGGTTTCCCCCACAGGCCTCAGTGAAGAGAAAGCCAGTTATTTTGCAGAACAGGTATTAATATATCTTTGCTTGTTTCTAAGCTAGCAAAATGACAGTCTTTGAGTGGGAACTTGTAAAACCCCGCTGTGATGCTGGGATGTGTCAGTACTTTGGGTATTTTCTTCAAAACCAGCTCAGATTTTTGAACTGGAGATCCTCGGATAAGTGATAAGGACAAGTTTGTCTGATGACACTTCTAGCTTCCCGTGGCCTCTACCTCATAGGTTTCACGATTCCTGCACTTCTGCGTGGCTTTCATTTGATTGTTTTCCTCCTTCGCATGCTTTGAGCCCCGGGGTCATGCAGTTACGTGAACACATGACTTTTTGCGCAGATATTGTTACACCGGACCAGTGCTAAAACAAAACCTATGAGTTTCATTTACAAAAGTGACAAGGCAGATGGAAATCTTAGCAGGACTCAGACGTCTTTGAAGGCCCTCCTGACCACGTTAGTTTGCCCCTTTACACACCTCCACTTTGGGCTTCTGCCATCCGCCTGCCTAGTTTCCAATTCATGTTGAAATTACAGGTAACATAAATGGAGGCCTTTCTGAATCGATGGCTTGTGTGTCTTTTGCTCTTGCAGTGGAAGGTGAATTCCCCCACCCTAACACGCCTGGCTGTTGGTCAGACGCTGATGATTAACCAGCTGATAGATATGGAGTGGAAGTTTGGAGGTAAGAGAGCTAAAACATAAACTGAATGGGTTGGGAAACCCAACAGCAGCTCTCAGCTAAATAACTTTTTATTTCACAGTTTAGCTAACATTATCTCCTTTCTCTTCTTTCTGACTCACAGTGACTGCTGGGAGCAGTGAACTGGAAAAAGTGGGAAGTATCTTCTTACAGGTAAATCTCCTACATCAGAGAGTTCAGGTTGTAGTGCAGTTAAGGAACAAGCTGCGGCCGGGCACGTGGGAAGTGCTGGCTGTGAGAGGAGCTAGAGGAAAGCTAGATCTCATAGGAACAGGCTCTGCACCAGTGCATCTGCTTCGGTCTTCTGAGTGCTACTGCCAGCAGATAGCAGGCATGCTGCTATTTGTTTCTCTTCTGAAGACATCATGTATCACAGAAGCGTAGCCCGCTCTGAAAAGCTGTTCAAAACGCTCACTCTAGCAAAGGTCACACTATCTAGGGGAGGGAGGGGAACTGTGATCATTTATAAGGACTTCCAGAGATCCTCCCAGTGCCCAAGGAATCCATTCCTGCAGTGAGGCTTCCCGAAAAGCCTGTCAGAGGTGTGCGTGCTTTGCAGTGGTCCGCCCGTCTGAAACTCTCAGCAGGCTCCCGTGCTTCTGTCTTTTCACGGTTCTCAGAGCACAGGTCTCCCTGAATTAAAATACCTCTGCTTTTTCTTCCCCCAAGCTGAAGCTGGTGATTAAAAAAGGGAGCCAAATGGAAAACGTATATATAGGTGAGTTAACAGTTCCGGAAAAGAAGCAAGCATTTGAGTGTGTGAAAGCGGAGCGGCACCTGGGAGCTCCCCGGTGTTGCTGGAGGCGGGGGAGCTTCTGGGCGCGGACCCAGCAGGGGTCACTGCGAGAGCATGGCTGGGGGCTGCTCCTGCCCTGGCCTCTCCCGCTGGAAGCGTTGAGGAACACTGACTGTTGGGCAGTCTTCACGACTTTGCGTAAGTAAATATAGATAGGCCGCGGAGCCATGAAAAGCGGTCAGAGCAGCACGGCGGATGAAGAAAGCAAACAATTCCCAAGGGTTGGTTGCTGTCAGGAGAATCCTAGGTGGATCCCTGCGCAGCCCAGCTAGTGTAAAGAAACGGCGGCCCAGAATCACAGTGTCTAATCCTGCCTAGCTTAGGTGAACACGAGGTGCTCTGCGGTAGCGCCAGAATGGCTTTTCCAGTGTTGGAAGTGTAATCTGAAAGCTAAGACTTGATGCCTCTTTTTTTCCGCAGAGTTAACTTTGCCCCAGTTCTACAGTTTTCTGCATGAAATGGAACGGGTCAAAACCAGTCTGGAAAGCTTCAGCTGAAACTGCATGGGCCTGACCCGACATCTGTCCAGGATGTTTCATTTCTCCTTGTGGGCCTGCGGGTCTGCTCTTTCCCAGCTGACTCGAACACCCCTATAAGAGAAGACAAGGCTGTGCAACAAGCAGTGGTGTCATGGCCCAGAAGGACCCGTCAATGCTTCAGAACCTGAAACCAGCAAGTGCTTCAAAGCAGCTACAAGTCCACTCATCTCTCTTTTTTTTTTTTCTTTTTTCTTTTTTTTTTTTTTAATACTGGTATGAGAAATTGTGGTCAGAAATATGTGGGTACTTGTATTAAAATAGCAAAGAAATAAACCCATTCCCATCCTGCTGCATTTGTATCAGAATTTGATTTTCTGAGAAGAGGAGAAATGGAAGCAAAGAATTGTTTTCAAACTTGGAAAAATTAAGCAGAGAGGACAGGGGAAGGAAGGAGAGCTTCTAACCTGGTGACTCACTTCATGCTGACTTCCAAGCCTCCTACTTCTCTTGTATTGAGAAATGGATTGATTACATCCTTCCCAATTATGCCTCATTATTGAAAAGTATCTCAGTGGTAGATGATTTTAAATCTTAAAACAACCCCTGCCTCCATGCACAGGGGGAAAATCATCTCAGGGGCTGACTAGACTAATCTAGTTTGTGTGAGCTGGGCTCTAGCGAGCAGCTCTTTAATCAGCAGTTTGTGTGACACTGCACAGGTAGATCCAGCCCGGTTCCTTCTGGACATACGTCCGAACCCCACGAAGCGCCGTTAGCTCGACTTTTCCGTTGTCTGACGGCGAGGATGAACTCTTCCTCGGGAAGCAGAGGGGCGCCCCTGACCTGACACGGGGCAGTGGAAGATGTTACGTTCACCAAGGTTCCTCCTGTGCCGGACCGTTTAATTGTCCGGTGCCTCCTGGCAGCCCCAGCTCCCATGGCACAGCGCTGAACGAAGCTCCCTCTTAGAGCGCGCTCCATCCGCCGCCGGGATTTCCCCAGGCGCCTCCGTGTCCCTGATGTACTCGCCGGTCACAGCGGAAGGAATGAACTGCAGCATCGGGGTAAATACCGGTGAGATCATCTCCGTCTCCAGCCTACACCTGCAGTAATTCGCTGTCCGGTGGCATCCTGCAAGCCTGTTGTGGGACAAGAGGCACCGCGGCTCCCTGCGCGTGCATCTGCTCCAGGTAAAGCCGTGCGCAAAAAGACAGTTTCTGTGAGAAAGGAGGCACAAAGCTCCCTGCAACTCACAGCTTTACCCGCAGGTTTTCAGCTTGCAGAAAACCCAGCGATTTTCTGCACTGCATTTCCTGCGGTCCTGCATGAGTGGCTAGAACCGATAACGAGCACAGGCTGAACTGTGCGCTTGGGAAACAGCTCGGGGAATCCTGCTGGCAAACCCGGGGACAGTATTTGCATATTTATTTTCCCACGTATCAGGCCATTCGCAAGCATTTCAGGCTTTGTCACATGATTATGGTAAAAATTAAAAAAAAAAAAAAAAATTCCTCTGAAATAATGGCTGCAAAATATTCCATCTCCTTTTGGGTGGCAGGAAAACCTATTTCAGGGAGGAAGAAAATGTCCGAAGGGCTGCTTTCTCAAGACAAAAGGAATCCTTTTGCTTTACGTTTTCTGCTGCCTGTTACTATTATTTCTCTTCGCCCTCCTGGTGCCAGGGCGGCACCGCTCAACCCTATCCGGTTACGGCGGGAGGTGGACCACGGCGATGCCGGAGAAGATGCCAGGCTCAGTTGTGGGTCAGGAATCCGCCGGCCCCCGCGCTCCTCCCCCTGCCCGGTTGGGATTAAGCCGCTCGGGGCTGACGCACGCCGCGGCCCGCTGACCCCAAGCGCAGGGGTCACCTCCATGCTGCTCCGCAATCCCCACGGGCATCTCTGATCAGCGGCATTAGAGCGCGCTGCCGCCGCGCCGCTGGGACACAGCGTGACCTTCATGCTGCTACCAGCGCTCCCCGGTACCCCGGGAGCGCCTTTCATCCCGCGCACTTGGCTGAGCATGAGCCGAGCTGGCAGCCCCGGCGGGGATGGGGCGCGGGGAGGGAGCTGGCTCCAGCGGCACCGGCGCGGGGTGACGCGGACCACGGGAGAACTGAGTTGCCCTCCTGATCGTGCCGACCAGGGGCAAGCACGGTGCTGGGAAACGCAGCGCGACGGCCATGCTTCTCCTGCGCAGCATGGCCCCGGCTTTGCCGCCGGCATACGGGGTGACGGCGAATGCCCGGACCCCCGCACTGGGGCTCGGTGAGCAGCGAGCGCAGCCACAGGGAGGGTTGAACGGGGACCGAGCCGCAGCCGGGAGGGAAGGGGCTGCCGTGGTGCCCGTTTTGCCCGGGTTTCCGGGTGGCCCCCGCGGTGCTCGCCGCGCTGCCTCTTCCGGCTGCCCGTCAAGCCCAGCCAGCCGAGAGCTAATCTCCGCGGGACAGCGGGCGCAGGGGAAACAGGGGCCTCTTACAACTTGGGGTGAAGCTAACTGTACTCCTGCGGCGGTTTGCCTCCCCGAGGGCTTTCTCAGCCCGTTTCCTCTGGGGGCAGCTGTGCCGCAGCCCCCCCGCTCCTGCCCAGGCCCCCACTGCGGGTGGGAGTGAGGGGGACACAGACGTGGGCCCTGCCGGCTGCAGCCGGGCCCCCCCCCCGAGCAGGGGCGGCTCTGCTGGGCTGAAGCTGAGCACAGTCACCCCCCCGCACGCTTAGCTGCTCGTGCAGCTCCTCTCGCCGCAGTGGGGACCCTCCGCCGCCGCCTCGGGGACCGCCTTATTGCGCCGTGGGCTGCCAGGCAGCCAGGGGAGATGACAGAGCAGTCCCCAAGGAGCCAGGCTGCAATGGGTCCCGTGCTCCAGGCATCCCACACGCTCATCCCTGCCAGCCTCCTGTGAAACCACACCAGAGCAGCCGGGAGATGGGGGCTGCGCTCACGGGGTCTGTCGCTTCCCAGCACCAATTCAATGCAGTTGTGATTCTCAGCCGTGGCAGATGCTAATGATCGAGGGAGCTGGGATGTTTTCGGATGCGGCATCTTCTCCCCACTGGAAATGCCAATGCTGTTCCCTTCACATGTGAAGGAGCCCTCCAAGCCCCAAGAACAAAAGCCTTGGTGGCACCCGCCACCCTCCCCCTGCTCGGAGGTGGCGGAGCAGATGCAGGCTCCACTTCCACTCCTGCCTCGAGCCTGCGGGCCGGGGGGAGAAGGAGGGAACTGGGGATCACTGCCTGCTCTGCCTGACCTCGAGCAGGTCGCATGGGAACCGGCAGAGCTCCCATGGGAACCCCCTGCTTTTGCAGACCTCGCTGGGAGCCGCTCCACACCAAGGGCTTTGAAAGCTTGGGCTTTATCCTCGTCCCAGCTTTCCTGTTTGCAAAATAGGGCAACAAATCTCCAGGTTGGCCAACAGCTGGGAATGAGCTGTGGCATGTAAGACAAGCTGGGGGAGAAGAACCAGCAGGCAACGGCCCCACGAGCAGCCCGGAGGTCAGCCCCATGCCAGGCAAAGCCTGCAGCTTGCAGTGAGGGTGCGGTGTTGTGCCTAGCCTGGCTGAACACCAGCCCTGGGGGAAAGGAAAAGGCATTGCCTCCATGATGGTGTTAATCCCACACAGAGCAGCGTGGCTGATGAAGCCAGTCCTGCCCCTCCTCACCCCACACTGACAGGGACCTGCTGGGGGTGCGCGGGGCTACCTGGAGCTCCCATGGCCCATGCTCCGGGGAGAGGCGCTCAGCATCTGCCTCCCTTACCGGGAGCAGACGGGCGAGCGCTGTGCTCAGTGCAGCACCGTGCCGTTGCTGAGGACATGCTCCCCAGGAACGAGCCCTCAGCCTGCCTTGGGAAGAGCTTCTCCTGCATCCACCCTGCTCGGGACAGGCAGGGAGGCATCCCACCCTGTGAAACTGGGCTGCTGCCTCCCATTCTTGCAGGAGGAGGGAAAAAAACTGGTGGTGTCCAAGGCAGTGGAAATATTCCTAGCATGTCCTCTTCTCCTAAGCCTTGCCATCTCTCTAGGCACTTCTTTGTCCAGGCACACTGGGAACAATTGGGGTTGCTCAGCCAGACCGCAGGCTGTCGATCAGCAGAGCAAATGAATGCTCAGGCATAAGGAACCCATCTTCTCCCACAGCACAGGGAGGCGGCCACCAGAAACGGGGCCTGTGGCACAACAGCACAGGCAGCAAACAATTCCTGGGCACCAGCGCCAGTACCAGCGCCGAGAAGGACAGCAGGAGCTCACCAGCCCATCTGAGGAATAGCAGACCAGGAGGGGATCACTGGGCTTCCCCAGGCCCCACTGCGGGGCTTGGGGCTGCACGGTTGGCACAACGTGGGTGCCCTGACAGCCGGTGCCGAGGTCCCTGTGTGCACCCACGT
Source organism: Scopus umbretta (assembly GCA_013400535.1). Lineage (NCBI taxonomy): Eukaryota > Metazoa > Chordata > Aves > Pelecaniformes > Scopidae > Scopus > Scopus umbretta. The sequence goes on from VZTL01047460.1 coordinate 16,589, forward strand.
TGCCAGCCCTGACCCCGGCCCTGAGCACCCGCTCTGCAGGCGGCCGAGGAAGAACCAAGTCTCGGGGGCCATTTTGGAGCCCAGCTCAGAGAGGAGCGCCCCAGGCTGTGGGGTCGGGGCTGGGCTGGCCCCTCACAGCACCCAGCGCCCTCGGGGCAGCCCTATCTGGGACTGACTGCAACTGCTTCCCTCGCAGGCATAGCTTCGTTACCAGCACCCAGACCCGCCGTGACAAACGCTGCCCGTCCCCAACAGCTCGGTCCAGCTGCTCCCCTCCGTGACACCCCGAGCAGCCGCAGGCTGGTGCACGACACGGGGAGCGGCCGGCCAGCCGCCCGCCGAGGCAGCTCAGCTACCATTTCCCAGCGCTCCCCCGCAGTGCACAGCTCCATTTTATAGGGCTGCTCTGTCCCAGGGGCATCGCTGCTGCAGCGCAGCCGCTAAGGAGGTTATCCCTGGCCAGCCACCGGGTTCACCATGGAAAGAGAGGGAAAGCAGGGTTAACCCTTGTGCTGCTGACACATCTCACAGCACCAGGGAATATCTTTGTTTGAAAGCACGCTCTTAACATGTCCCAGCAGCGATCGGCTGCTGCAAAACACCGGGCGAGGAGCCCCCATGCCATCTCCATGCCGGCCCCTGCACCAGAGCATCCCCCACGTCCAGCAGCGCGGAGCCCCGGGCAGCCCCAGCCCTTGTGCACGGTGCCCTCGGGCCACGTTTCGGGGCAGCAGCCCGAGAAAAGACTGCGTGTGTCCCCATCGGCAGCCGAGCCCAAGTCCTTCCCTGAGCTTTGTTTCACACCAGCGGGTGGGATGGCGAATAAGGAGCGGGACCCTGCCAGCCCGCGGACGGGAGGCGTTGCGTGACCGAGGCCGCTGGGAGCACTGCTACCCGCAGGCACCACGGCACTGCTCGTGTTTCTGCGTGAAAACCTGGGGGCTGCGGGCAAGGCCAAGGGCCCTTCGGAAGCTTGCTGGGAAGCCGGCTTCACGCCAGCACCCGGCCCGCCGGACCCACCACGGCCGGGGCCGGGGGCAGCCCCTGCCCAGCGCCCCCAGGGCTCCCGGCAGGACGGGGCTCNCATCCCCCGGGATGGCTCCCTGTACCCCAGTATGGCTCCTGCATCCCCCGGGATGGCTCCCTGCATCCCGCCCTGCATCCCCCGGGATGGCTCCCTGTACCCCAGTATGGCTCCTGCATCCCGCCTTGCATCCCCCGGGATGGCTCCTGCATCCCGCCTTGCATCCCCCGGGATGGCTCCTGCATCCCGCCTTGCATCCCCCGGGATGGCTCCTGCATCCCGCCTTGCATCCCCCGGGATGGCTCCCTGTACCCCAGTATGGCTCCTGCATCCCACCCTGCATCCCCCGGGATGGTTCCTGCATCCCCCGGGGCCGCTCCCTGCATCCCGCCCTGCGCCCCGGGGCCGCTCCC
>VZTL01047460.1:22286-34422 GCA_013400535.1 Scopus umbretta
AAAGGCAGGTTTGTGCAGGCGGCCGCAGCCTGGCCGCCTCCAGGGCTCCTCCTGCGAGCGAAGAGGGACAGGACCTCGTCCCACGGTCAGGAGCATTAAAGCCCGTGAATTCTGAAACCACCAAGAAAAAAACCTTTTCCCGCAGAGAGCAGGAGAGCGGCGGCGTGCAGACCGGGGCCGTGCCCGCGGCGAGCCCGCCGTGGGTGCCGGGACCGCGACCCCTCCATGAGCGGCAGCTGCTGTCCCAGCACGCAGCACCCTTGGGGACCGAAGGCGATGCATTCGCTTCCCCCGAGAAATGCCTTGTTTAGGGGACAGCAAAAAATATGCAAATCTGGCAGGGCTGGGCCTCTGAGCCTCTAAGGCAGCCTTCCTCCCCCACCGCTGCGGTGGGAAGGGAGCGAGCCGAGCCCTGAGCCGCAGAGGGGAGGGAAAGGCAGGCCCGGAGGGAGCGCGGCGGCGACGGGGGCGGCTGTAGGCTGGGATTTGGGATGCCACGGAGCAGGACGGGGAGATGTGCGCGGGATAGCGGCTCCTCCAGGCAGCGGGCATGCGGAGAAGGCTCCTGCTCCCCACAAGCCCGGGTGGGTGGAGCGTGCTGTCACTTTTTGGTGCTGGGCAAGCCCGGCATCGCTGTCGCAGAATTGCTGCCTGTGCTCTGATGAGTCAGTAGCAGCGCTGCCACATTTTCCTCCTACCAGGCAGCATCCCGTTGCGGGTCGGTCGTGCTCCGCACCGGGACGCTCCCGCACACGCGGTGCTGGTTCAGCTCCGGAGCCACGTGGGCGGTGAATCTCCGGCAGCCGCTCTCCGGGGAAGCCCCTCTGGAGCCAAGGGCTGCGCTGGGCTGAGGACACTGACCGGCAACACGGGCGAGGCGCAGAGCGCCTGGCTCAGGCGGCGATCCCACGGGACACGGGCATGTTCCTGTGCCTGCGTCCCACCTCCTCTGCCAGACAATGAAACACTGCCCTCCTTCCCAAGTCGCAGCAGAACAAATAAAGCAGGCGCCATATGGTGCCAAGACACGTTGGAAATGGGGCCGAGCCCGGGAGGTAGGGGAGGTGGCGAGCCTCCGTCCCCACGCCAGTCCCCATCTTGAGCTCCAGGCCAGGACTGGCCCTGGGGGAGCCCGGCACCCGCTCCTCCTGCCCCCGCAGCCACTGCCCCGCTCCCCGGGCTGCCAGGCACAGCTCCGCATTTCAGCCGTGGCTTTGCAGTGACTCACTTGCCCTCCGCCCTGCCTGCAGTCCTGGGGAGCATGGAAGCCAGAGCTGTCCCCAAGAGCCCTTCTTCCCGTAAGGGCTGGGCTCGGGACACAGCAGTCACCGCTGGACCGGCACTGGGGCGCTGTCAGGAGATAACGCCCTGCACCCTGCCACGGGACAGTGCCCATCCTCCTACCCTTCTCCCAGAACTACAGATAGGATCAGAAGCCACAGACAGCTTGTCCCCTAGAGCCCCTGCAGCCCTGGAGCCGGAGGAGAAGCTTCCCCACAGCTCCAGGACACCACGGATACAGGACCCTCCTGTGAGCAGAAAGTGGCATCGTCTTTCCGCCAGCCACAGCGATCCTCCCGCCTGGACACGCTCTGGAAGACCTGCAGCTCACGAATGCCCCGTGTGTTTTCAGGCAAGTCACCTCCAAGCACAGGCACCTAGAAGTGAGATATCTCCAGGCGGAGCTGGACATCCCCAGGGCTGGGCTTTCAAAGGTGCTGAGCACCTGCAGTTCCCCTGCAGCCAGCTCCCTGGAGCAGATGCGCATCCCCCCCGCCCCAACCCCCGTGCACCTAGCCGGCCCTGGCTGCCTAAGGCTAGGGCCCGATGGGGACAGCGGATCCCAGAGCTTTCTCGGGAGCTGGATGTGATGAGCTCCTGGGGGAAGAGGGGCTCCAGGACCCCCCCCAAACTCTAACAGGCCTTCTGCAGGCTCACCAAGCAGTGCCAGCCTCGGCCATGCCTGGGAGCCCCGCTGTGCGCTTCGCAGGACCAGCATGGTACGTACCCACCCTGCCACCCTCATTTGCCCCATTGCCTCTGCGGGGGCCTCAAAGAGGGAAGTGCTTGGCTCTGCCCTCCAGGCTGGCTCAGTCAAAATGAGGATCTCTTGAAAGTTTTGTAGCCATAGGGCTCAACTCTATCACTTGCTAATGTGAGCGGATCATTCGCACCTGAGTCATGCCGATGAGAATCAAGTAAGTTGTGCAAGCAAAGGAGTTTATTGAATCATACACAAAAATGTAGGGATGATAAGGATCAAACAGGACCCGCAGCAGCCCACAGTTCTCCCCCTGCCATCCTCCTTCCTCGTTTAAAGAGGCAGCTTGGCCTGCCCGAGAGCCCCACCGCCCTGGCCCTGGTCCCCACCTGCCACCGGCCTCCAGCGAGGCACTCCTCCTCTGGAAGTGCTCCGCACCACTTGGTGCTTGCGGGGAGCTCTGCAGATGCGAAGCGCTGTATGAAAATGTTCTGCGTTATTACGTATTGCCAGTGTTATAGATAATGGGAAAAGCAAGGGGCAGCTTTGTCCTGCACAGCCTACCTAGACTTCTGCGGAGGGAACATGGCTCCGGCGGGGGGTCCCGGCTGCGATGCTCTTTGTTGGCTGGCGGCTGGGGAGGTCTGCGCTCGTCGTGGTCCCAGCTCCACTCGGACTTCCTACCTCACCACGTGTCGGTATACAGAAAAAAATGTGCAATGGATGCACTGAAGTTCATAGTTAAGCAGCGTACAGCAGCGTCTGGTCAGAAGGGGAACTTCTGCCTTATTTTTTGCTCTGTTAATTCAGAGGTGGGAATTGGCTGAAACAAGGACAATCCACAGGCCGCAGGGCCAGATCTGGATTTTTGAACACCCCCAGGGTTCGATCCAGGGCCGGGTTAAATGCCGGTAGGCAAAAGAACAGCAGCAACACCAGGAACAAAGGGGACCTGGGTGTTTCAGGCAAGCGCTGGCCACGCAGGCCGACTCCTAGGAACAGAGGAAGGAGTTGCCGGGAGGTACCGGCTTAGGGCATGCCATGTCCCCGGAGATGGGCACTGATGGGAAAGCACATGCAGCTGCAAGGTAAGGCCGGGGGTCCCGGGTGGATCACCAGCCAGGGGCTGGCAGCGCTGCTCGTGCACCGGGGACCATCGAGGAGGATCACCCTGCAGAGCGACCGCCCAGCTTTCCCCAGCGGTGCCTGTACCCGGGGGACGTACCGGCCGGTCACAGCGCTGGCACTGCGGCTGCACGCACAGGACAGTGCCTGGGTGCTGCAGGGGCCAGCAGCGTGCACAGCTCGATCCAGCAAGTCACCGAGCTGCAGGCGGTGGCAGCGCAGGCAGGGAGTCCGGGCAGCGCTGCCGGCAGCAGCCTACCCAGCGGGGAAGAAGCCAGGGAAGCCCCGGGTCCGTGCCACGACCCAGGGACCTTGCAGCTTCCAAGGCCCCCGACCAAGGCAGATGGCTTCAAAGGCGATGGGGTTTGCACCAAGGGATGCGTCTGCGCCAACGCCACGCCGGCCGGAGCCTGCTCATCAGCAGACAGGCCTGGGCCCTGCGCCTGGCAGGAGGTATGGCAGGATCGGGCCCAGAGCAATCTGTTCAGCTAGAAGTGGGTGGGAAATTAATGGAAATGGGAGAACAACTCCCCTGTAGCTCCAAAGTGGGGTGTTATCAGCAAGCAGAGCTCTAACGAGCCACGGAGAAGGCTGGAGCCCTCTGTGCCATTTCATCGCTGCTGCTCTCTGTGTCGGATTTCCCAGGAGCCCTGCAGCCTCGGCCTCATTAATTATGCAAATGAAAAGGTGTTGCCAACGCACCATCCCCAGGTAGGGTCCCTGTGACTGAAGTTGCGCCCCGGACTGCGGCCGTTCCCCCTGTGTTTGGGCAGGGAGGGTCCGGGAGCACATCAGGCAGGATGGATGTTTGCAATAATTATCCAGTCATCCCCTTCAAGTGTACTGCAGCCATAGCAACAGACAGATGTTCTGTCCCAGCCAGAGTCCGCAGCGAGCTGGGGAGAGAAGCACAAAAATTAACCCGTTCAGCCCCAGGACAACACAGAATTCACTTTATTCTGGGACCAGACCAGACTTCAACATCCCTGTGAAAATCCTAGGAAATCAGGCAAAAAACCAACCACGCACCCCCCCAGATAAAGTCAACAGAAATCACCCCAGTGCTCGCTCAGCCACCCTCTGACACAAAAAGTTGAATGAAAGACGCAGCATCCTGCAGGCTGGCGGCCTGGCTCTGCCGAGTGCCCCAGTGCCTCTCGTCCCGTTACAGGTAACGAGCCCTGCTCGTACTCAGCGTCTCCTGGGGGCGATGCTGCAGGCGAGGTTCTCCAGGTCTGGTGGTAAGGAGCCTTTGGAGACGTACGGCACCGGGGAACCTGTTCGGGGACGGCGAGGAGCAGCACGCTCTCTGCGGTCAGCAGCCACACAGCGGCCGCAGCACAGACCACGCTGGGCAGCCAGCAGGCAGGGAAGGGGATGGATGAGCCACACGGACGAGTGTCCACTGCTCAGTTAACAGCTGTGTCAAAGCGTTCAAAGTATTTGGAGGTGGGATGCAGGCAGACCGAAGAACAGCCGGCGTTTCGTTATCCTGCTGCTGCACAGGTTTCCAGGATTTAGTCCGAGTCCATGAAATCCCACGCAGAAATACCGTCACAAGGACCCTCGTGCCCATCAGCACACTGAAAATTAAACCCAGCTTCTCCCGGGGGCCCCGATGAGCAGGCAGCCCTCCCCAGGCACAAGGTCTCTGCTGCCTCCTCTCTTCCCCACCAGCCAGCGATTCCTTTAAGCGCTAGCATTTAAATGCTTTGAGCTAAAGGCCAGAACCCCACCTCGCAGTTCCCTTCTGAAAGGATTGGAGCTGCCCACCCCGGCCAGGCCTTGCCTCTCCCCATACCCAGAGGTCCCGCAGAGGCAGCGGGGATTCCTCAGAGCCCACAACAATCCCCTGACCTCAGAGCAGCGTGAATGGGCTCAGGGGAAAGCCCCGTCCAGATGCCTGCAGCTGCAGATGCTGCTGGAGTGCACCTATGGTGAGGATTTCAGAGGAGGACGCTGGGACCGGGGAGGACAGCCCAGGCAGATGTGCCTGGAGGAACGGCTTACAGCCGGAGGAAAGGGGAGAACCCTCCTCTCGGCTGGCGGAGCAAGACAACCCACTGCCCTGCACATAAGCACGAGTGTGAGAGGTCACAGGAACACAGTTTCACTTCCCAAACTGTAAGACTATTTTTGGTTCATATTACTTCCCTTCTTGTCCTCTGCCACACAAACAATGAGAACTCCAGCTTGCCGAGGGCATCCCGTCTCCTCCAGGCTTGCCTGGTGACAGCTTGTACCGCGCTAGCACAGCCTATCCTGGAAACCTCTGCTCTCCCGGCTGGGCTTTTTCTTCTTTCTCCCGAAGGAAAAAAAGCAGAGAGGGGTAAATTTGCTGATCTTGAAACTGAGGGAGACGTGGCATCATGTGCAGTCGCAGAGGATGTGGGCAGGTGCCATCAGACTTCCCCACGCAGCTCTGGAAATGTAGCTCAGTCCTGATCTGCAGCTCCCTGGCTGTTGCTGTCCCGGGCTCCCACACAGCCCTGGCAGCTGGTGGGTATTTCGGTCCTCACCACAGCGCCCAGGCTACTGCACTCCTTCCGTGGTTTTTCCCCCCAGCACATCAACTGAGCGTCCACGTGGTTTGATTCCCAGCCCTCCGAAGCCACGCTGGAGACAGAATAAGAAGGTGGGAAAAATGTCTATTATTTCCACAAATCCCCATTCAATCTGTAACTCCAGCTCCTCTGCTTGTGGCAGCCCCAGGCCTCTCCCGAGCAAAAGCCACACCAAATAATGTTTTGGTGCTGTGACACGGACAGAAATCCAATAGGGTCCAGAAGGAATTCTTGCTCTTTGCTGACTACCCTTAGCCGCTTTGACTTATTATCTGACCTGGATCTAAATTAGGTTTTGATTAAAGTCAAGAATAATTCTACTTGGAAAAATCTCATTGTTTAGGTTCAGAGTTAGCAAAAACTACAGGAGAAATAAAGCTGATTTCTCAGTTTGGGGACAGAGACCCCCAAGGGCCCTTACACGGTGCCCAGTCCCCCGCTGCGAGAGGCAGCCACGCTGCGCCATGTCATTCATAACCCGACCAAGCTCCGTTTTTGCAGCGGCCAGGTTCTCTGCCCGGTTCTCCTCTGAAATTGTTCCTGTGGGTGGGCATGGAGCCAATGCTTGGAGCGTCTCCTCATTTCAAGCGTGGGTTTATACATAGTCCGTTTATCCCTACTCGTTCTTGTGCCAAGGTGGTGCCGTGGCTCAGTCCGTGTCCCTCCCTGGTGCCTATCTCTCGATTGCCCACAAATGCGTCTTCTCTCAGCATCCGTTTTGCTGAGATCAGTGAGACGAGTCATCTCTGTAAGACTCTCTCCTTTCTCCTGAACAATCCAGCAAACTCTCTCTGTTTCAGGCTAAATTCTCTCAATATGGCTAACCAGAACCAGACAGCAGCCCGGAGCTTCACCAGAGCCTTTATACTTCTCTGTACCTCTCTCAAAATGACTCTCCCAAGACAACAACTTGGGATCGTTCCCCTTTTTCCTGACTGCATCCCGCTGGTGGATCACGGCTGTCCAGTTGCTGGATCACAGCTCTCCCGCTGGCGGATCACAGGTCTCCCATCCAGCCTTGGGTAGGCGAAGGTCTCAGAGGCAGGCTGCGTGAGGCACGCGGGCTCCCTTTATGTTTGATAGGAAGAATAAGGCAGCTCCAGCGAGCGATTCATCTCACTCCAGGATAAGCGTTTAAAGCACCAGGATGAATGGTTTCTGAGGATTCTCACCGTTGCGCATTGACTGTAGAGGCAGTTGAGACACCCAGGTAACACTGGCTGTCCGGGTTTGAACGCCTGAAGTTACGAGCACCAAACACTCATCCGTAGTGATCCCACAAGTACCTCAACGTTTCTGTATCGTTCCCCAGCGAGGCACTCCCGGCTGCAGCAGAAGTGATGGCTATTAACTCCTGGGCTCACTTTGCGCTGCTCGGTACCCGGCCACGTCCACTGATGGGTTCGGTCCCCCCCGCACCCACCCCTCTGCCTGCCTCTCGTATCCCACCCCGCAGCGCTCAGGGGTATTTGGTAAACGGTTCCAGTTTGGGTCCTATTCAAGTGCGAATCCAGATGGTGACCAACCAAACCAGCGTAGCTGGGGACACTGCAGGGCACCGGCTGGCAGGCCGCCTTCTCCAGCCGGGATCTGCGGGGCACTTGCTGCTGGCCTGCCCTACACGGCTTTTTACACAGTATTTGGCTGCCCTTGTTTCCAGCTGATAAATTGCACTTAAAACAGCTTTGAGGAGAAGGGTACTTTCCAGTTATCACTTTCCCATGCAAGCTGTAAACGTAACTGTGGGGGTGTCCGGGCTGACGGCTGGGAAGCATCCACCACTGCCACCCCCCATCAGCGGAGGGTCCCCGGCACGGTCCCACCCGGCCCAGACCCGGCTCTCCCAACGCCCTGCCCCACCGCGGCACGAGCCAGGCTCTTGCAGGGCTCGTGGTGCTGGGCACACGGCGAGGATTGACTGCTGTCGCTGCTGAACGGGGCGGCTGTGGGAAATAGAGGGAACGCGGGAATATGGCGGAGCTGAATCAGTCCCTCCAGACTGCTCTGCTGTCCCTGCCCTGATAAGCATCAGACACTTCAAAGGAAGGCCCGGGTGCTAGGACGAAAAACTGGGGAAGGAAATATCCTCAAAGGAAGCATCTTTCTCACTCCTGACCATCAGTTTCAGACTTATCCGCTAAAGCATGAGTGCTTATCTCTCCCTTCTCTTTCTTAATTCTGTACCTTCCCAGGTGTTTCTCCTCCAAAGAGGCACCCGGTCCTTTTGCACACACAAACACTCTCTGTGGTGATAAATTCCACGGTTTAGCTATAAGATGGGTAAAAATTATCTGGTTTTATCCGTCTGGATGATTCACGCTTTTGTTGATCATCCCTTTTGCTTGTACCTTGAGAAGGGACCTCTAAGCACACACCATGGACCTTCTCCGGACACTCGCCATGCTACAGAGGCATCGCGGCCTTCCCTCTTCAGCTCCCATCTCAGCTAAGCTGCCCTGATGTTTTCAGTTAAGCATTTTCTAGGTATTACAATCTCTAATTCCCGATTTCCTTGATTTACATATGTGAGAGAATAATCACAAGCCAATACAATAGTCCAGGGCCTGGGGTACCCCTACCTGAAAAAATGGTACAAAGAGAACTAATGCCTGGTTTATATTTGTTGGAAGTTACTAAGAACAACTTTTATTTGTATAATATAAATAGCAATGGACCTGGAATTATCACGTGTTCATCTATAAAAAGCCTGCAGCAGATACCCTGTGCTGTACACCGCCCAGTATCTGTCATCCGGAACCGACAGTTTAAGGTCCAGCGCCACCAAACACTTCCACTTCCCCCCCCCAACCTTCAAGGACAAAGGTGGCCTCAATATCATGCATTATAATCTGGCCTATCATGAGATTGTTCATGCAGTGCAAGTTAAACCCTTGCTGAATCTGTGCTGGATTGGGACCTAAAATACTGACCTGAACACTCAGCCCCTGTGCGAGTGGTCTTCCCAAAATCCTCGCTCAGCGGATAACAGTTCTTCGTCTGTCTGGCCTTGCCTTCCCAAACCGGGCAAACTCCTGTCCATGCTCTCCAGCGGCTGTCCCTCTGCGTCGCTCCAAACCTTCTTAAGAGAAGCACCAGACAGATTCAGCTACTCACCTCAAGGCGCAGGCGGGACATTCAGCTGCAGCTATTACCAAACCAAACCAGGCGGGAGCCAGGAGAGACCCAGTGGAAGGGGAGGCCAGCGGGACACAGCTCGCCAGAGCCAGAGGACCAGGAAGCAAAGACATGGCGCCCAGTGAGCGCTTTACACCAGACTAAGGTCATTCACGGGAAATACTCCAGTTTCCAGCAATTCTCTACACAGGACAGTCACTGCCGGAGAGAAGACCCCTTCCATCAGCCATGCCTACCTACCATGTGGCTGCAGCAACTGGCGCGCCCCATGCCAAGTACGTGTCCACCCAGACAAACGGCTGCTGTGAGCAGGCTCGGGTGACCGACCGGCTAGCATGCGCGGCCCCTCACTCCTCCCTGAGCCCCCCTCTGCCAGTTCTGTCCCCCTTTCTGGGACAGACTTGGGCCCTTCGGCTGATGTCTTACTCTGCAAAGGGCCGTTCACTCCGAGGAGGGGTGTCTTTTAATCATTAAGGAAAATATAACGCTTATCGCTCTGCCCTGCGCTGACAGAGCTAACGTTTTGATGGTCATTGCGATTTGGCAGTGATAAAACCCCAATCGGTGCTGTTCGTGTGAAAATATCCAGGTTCAATGGACATGCAGTCTCCTACCCCAGCTTCAAATGGGTGGGTTGAGGTAGGAGAAGACTCCTGCCCTCGCCTGGTGCAAGAGGGCATTCCCTTTTCCCTTGGCTCCGGAGCAGTTGAACTGCAAGGTGGGGAATTCGGTGATTACCTCAGCCAGGAGGTCTGCTCACCGTGAAGAAGGCAGCACCACGCCTGGCTAGAGCAACTCCTCAGCAAAAGCCAAGTGTCCTTTTGCTCTCTTCCTCACTCAACATCTCCTGCAAAGCAGCTGGGCTCCAGCTCCGAGTGCTTCCCGGGCACTCCTGGACAGCCGGCTGCCACCACACCGCCTACAAAGCCTATTCATAGGGTCCTCATAGGAAATCCCACCCGCCCTATGGCCACCCCAGTGCCAGCCGCTTCTGGACACCGAGTTCAACTGGTCACTGCTTCGCGCCGTGCCGGCAGGATGCCCATGTGCTGCAGCAGGCGAAGAGCTGAGCCCGACTTCATCCGCAAAGTCTTTGCAAGAACGTTGCCCACCGAGCCCCAGCTGTGCAGAATATCCTTCTCTTTTCTGCCATTTCCATCCCCCCAACTGCTCCTTGCAGCAGTCCCCCGAGAAAGCCATGCTTCCATGGCTGACTGAGGCTTGAAAGGGTGTCCATCTTATTTTTAGTGGTCAGCAAAAATACTGCAGTGCACTAGCAAGTTCCTGTAGGCATCCTGTATTATGTGGTAGAAAACCCAAACCGGGAAGACCTTGTGCACTCCACAAATCCCTCTCCAACAGCACCACGTTGGGCCCAGTGCAAACTGGACGGTGACACCAGGAATTTTTTGAGAGGTGTCCAGCGATCCAGTGGGGTAGGAAGGGTCAGCATGATTTACGATGGCGTATTTCAAGAATTAATGTCGATGCTCCGGTGTCACAGACATGCCCCATTTTCACCGTACCTCCCTCTGGCATGGCTAACCCATGGCTCAGCTCCTGCAGCATTCAATTCCCACCTCGGGAACCTGTTGGAGGGGCATGGTGTGGCTGGCACGGGGCGAGGGCAGTGAAGACGACAGCCCTTCAGCCAGTGAAGCGCCCTCACCTTCTCCCCTGCCTCCAGCCCCGGGCATGCGGCACCGTGGCCGCCTGTGCGCTGGCTGGCTTTGCCACCACCGCGCCCTGCACCTCCAGCACCAGCCTCAGACAACTCCCTGACACATCAAATTCCTTTTCCAGGTTCCCACAGGCTCCCAGCTCCTGCATCTGCATCCTCACGCCAGCCCTACCGCTGCTGACAACGCAGGCAGCCCTCGGTACACACCACCGCTGTGCCCCCAGCCGGCACGGAGCAGGCGCGTGGCACTGCCAGATGGGCACGGAGCACGTGCGTGGCACTGCCGGGAAGGCATGGAGCACACGTGTGGCACTGCTGGGCGGGCATGGAGCACAGGCATAGCACTGACGGACAGACCAGGAGCACACGCACGGCACCAACGGACAGACTGGCAGCACATGTGGCACTCATGGACAGGGAGCACACGCCTGGCACTGACAGACAAGCTGGGAGCACATGCGTGGCATTGACGGACAAACCAGGAGCACACGTGTGGCACTGCTGGGTGAGCATGGAGCCCATACACGGCACCGATGGAGAGGGAGCACATGTGCGGCAGCCGTGGACAGACCGGGAGCACACACGTGGCACTGCTGGGCGGCATGAAGCGAACACGTGGCACCAATGGACAGACTGCGACCACATGTGTGGCACCGATGCCCAGACCGGGAGCACGCATGTGGCAGTGCTGGGTGGGCATGGAGCACACATATGACACTGATGAACAAGCCAGGAGCACAGCGTGGCACTGCTGGGTGGGCATGGAGCACATACATGGCACTGATGGAGAGGGAGCACCCGCGTGGCACTGGTAGACAGACAAGGAGCACACGCGTGTGGCACTGCCGGGTGGGCATGGAGCCCATATGTGGCACTGATGGGCACAGGGAACACACGCGTGGCAGCCATGGACAGACCAGTGGACAGACCAGAAGTACACATGTGACATTGTCGGGTGGGCATGGAGCCCATATGTGGCACTGATGGGCACAGGGAACACACGCGTGGCAGCCATGGACAGACCAGTGGACAGACCAGAAGTACACATGTGACATTGTCGGGTGGGCATGGAGCCCATGTGTGGCACTGGTGGAGAAGGAGCACACGCATGGCACCCATGGACAGCTTGGGAGCACATGCATGGCACTGCCGGGTAGGCATGGAGCTCCTATGTGGCACTGATGGAGAGGGAGCACACACGTGGCAGCCATGGACAGACCAGGAGTACATGTGTGACATTGCTGGGTGTGCATGGAGCCCACACGCGGCACCGATGGGCACAGGGAGCACACGCGTGGCAGCCACGGACAGACCAGGAACACGTGTGTGGCACTGCCGGGTGGGCATGGAGCTCCTGTGTGGCACTGGTGGAGAGGGTGCACAGGTGTGGCAGCCACGGACAGACCAGGAACACGTGTGTGGCACTGCCGGGTGGGCATGGAGCACATACGTGGCATCAATGGGCACAGGGAGCACACGTGTGGCACGCATGGACAGCCTGGGACCACACATGTGACATTGCTGGGTGGGCATGGAGCCCATGCATGGCACCGATGGACACAGGGAGCACACGCGTGGCAGCCACAGACAGCCTGGGAACACATGCATGGCACTGCTGGGTGGGCACGGAGCCCATGTGTGGCACTGGTG
>VZTL01047463.1:1885-19602 GCA_013400535.1 Scopus umbretta
CCCCCCACCCCAGTGGAATGGGGGAGAGAACCAAAAAACCTAAAACCCGAGGGCTGAGATAAAGGCAGTTTAATGGGACAGCAGAGGAAAAAAAAAAAAAAATAATGATAAAAGAATATACAAAACAAGTGATGCACAATGCAACTGCTCACCACCCGCTGACTGATGCCCAGCCCATCCCCGAGCAGCGATCACTGCCCCCCGGCCAACTCCCCCCAGTTTCTATACTGAGCGTGACGCTGTATGGTATGGAATAGCCCTGTGGGCAGGTTGGGTCAGCTGTCCTGCCTGCGCTCCCTCCCAGCTTCTTGTGCACCTGGCAGAGCATGGGAAGCTGAAAAGTCCTTGACTGGTGTCAGCACTACTGAGCACCAACTAAAACATCAGTGTGTTATCAGCATTGTTCTCATACTAAGTCCAAAACACAGCACTGTGGCAGCTACTAGGAAGAAAATGAACTCTGAATTAAGCTGAAACCAGGACAAGGAACTCAGGCATAGATCTGATATAGTGATCTTGATCCTTGAAGGATCTTTTTTCTGGAGGAGTGAAAACTTAAAATAAAAAGACAACAACAAAAAAAACCCTTCCCTCTTTTCAGAGTTAAGTTAGGTTAAATCCATGAAGATTTTGGAGAGATCTTGCTTGCTTGTTTAATTTCTTGTTGTGAAAAAAAGTATAAGATTTAGAAATTGTTTTATATTGCTTATACCTATGAAAGCAGCGACTGTTTAGCTGTCTGCTTCTGCATACCAAATCCTGAAAAACACAGAGATATATTAGGAGAGAAGATTTTTATGCTGGATTTCCTTTAAGGCTGTTTTTTTCACTTTTTCAAGGGAATGATCTACTAGAATTACTGAGAACTTTTTTTCTTTTACAGTTTAGAATGGAATAAAGTATTTTAGTTCACATGTTTATGTAATTTTCATCAAAATCATGTTAAATGAAAAAAAAATCAGTTCAAATCCATTTAATGGAAAATAAAATTTTGTCTGGATTTTTTTAAAAAAATTCTTACTATTTTTTTTCTATCCCTCTGCCACCAAAAAAAAAAAAAAGAAAGAACAAAATACTGAGCACAAAAATCTCAATTCCTTCATTAATCTCTAACACAAAATGAAAGGAATTCTAAAAATGTTCTCTTGGTTCCAGCCCATACTACTACATAAAAGATGGCTAGGGAGTAAGCTTGATCACTGAAATTCTTGATTGTTCACCCTGTTGAGTTGTCAGCTCTGAATTGCTTCAGCAAGCTCTCTCTGAGATAAATCTGCAACAGAAGTGTTATCTTTAATCAGGTGGAATGTGACCTATCACTGCCACTGGGCCTCAGGGGCAGAGATTGTTCCCTTGTTCTCTTTTATTAGAGGTATAGTCATAACCTTTGAATGGAAGCATTTATTTCTTTTCAAACCATTTTACCAAAGCCTGAAACATTTCAAATGATAGCAAAAACTTCCCAGAAATATTTCACTGGATTAAAAAAAATAAATAAATAAAATCCAAACACTGCTAACATTTTTGAGTAACATGTATTATTCCAGCACATCACTGTACAGTGTTTCAGCCCAAAAGGTTATTTTGTTACCCTCTCCCCTAACATGCCTATACAGCTTGCCAATATGACTTAAAAAACTACCTTCTTAACAGTCTCCTTTGAGACCAAAGTAGAAACACTCAAATCACAAGGAATCACTTTCTCCCTTTGCCTTGAAGGCTGCTAGCACCAGTGGAGCTGGCACATCTGTATATCACCAGTTCTACCTCGGCCTAAGCCAGCCACATTCCTGGTCTCCTTGATGCCAGAGCTCTGCATTGGGTTTGTGTGGCAAGGTTTTGGGAACAGGAGAGCTACAGGTGTGGCTTCTATGAGAAGCTGCTACAAGCTTCCCCTATGTCCGATAGAGCCAACATATTCAAGAAGGGGAAAAAGAAAACCCGGCACAACTGCAGGTGGAGAAAGAAGTGGGAATATGTGACAACGACTGTGCAGACACCAAGGTCAGTGAAGGAGGAGGGGAAGGAGGTGCTCCAGGCTCCAGAGCAGAAATTCCTCTGCAGACTGTGATGAATACCATGGTGAGGCAGGCTGTCCCCCTGCAGCCCATGGAGGTTAACAGTGGAGCAGATATCCACCTGCAGCCCATGGAGGACCCCACACCAGAGCAGGTGGATGCCTGAACGAGGATGTGACCCTGTGGAGAGTCCGCGTTGGAGCAGGCTCCTGGCAGGACCTATGGACCTGTGCAGAGAGAGGATCCCATGTTGGAGCAGGTTTTCTGGCAGGAGTTGTGACCTTGGGGGGGACCCATGCTGGAGCAGTCTGCTCCNGCAGCCAGGGTTAACTCATCACAACTCACAACCCTGTACAGATTGGCAAAGGGGCAGTGACAACTCTGTGGATGTTACCATCGCAGAGGCAGTGTTTGTATGGTGCTCATGACTTCCCCTTTTAATGCAACTGTCATGCCGTATCCAGGCTTGGAATCACCTTAGGATAAAGGATGCTATTAATTAAAGTATTAGAAGTATCTCTTTCTCAGAAGTGGATTTTAAACAAAACTGTATAAACAGTATGATTCTAGTGATAAAACAATATTTGTATTTCTCAATAAATAAACCCACAGTCCCTTCCTCTGGCCAAAGAAACTTCAAAACTCTATCACCATGTATTCTAAAGAAAGCAGATGTCTTGTTGCTAACTGATACGAGTCAGTCCCTCCTTCAAGGTATGGACATGCTGACTCCATGGGATTTCTAATTAAATTTGAAAAAAAAGGTAATCATAATTTGTCTCCCTTGTTTCAAGTCAATTTCTGATTAAGTGCATAGGAGAAGTACTAATTTAAACCAAAATGTTCACATCTAACCAATAACTGACCTCTGAAGAACAGTATGAGGAGTATGATCACTTAATTCCGGTACAGACAAACTATTCTCTGAATCATCAGTATATGAAAAATACATGAACTATAGGGAGCTGTTTTTAAGGGAGGTCTTACACAACCTTTCTAGAATTAATTTTTATATCTATTTTGTACAATTTGGGTGAGTTTGAATAAATATACAGAGGGCGGATTTTACCTACAAATATTAAGTGGTGTGATTCAGCTTCTAAAGCATAAATATTGGGAACTGTCTGAGATGTCATAAGAAATCTGAGGTGTTCTGTGTGTGGCTGGTATATATGACACATGATCTATGGAAAATCCATGTGCTTCTGGTGAGGAACTCTAGGTCAGATTAGATACCCTCAGGCATCTCACACATTACTGGATACCTATGTTGAGGTGAATTGATTGCAGTGCTGAATTTTAAGAAATATAAATCTCATTCTGATTGACTTTTGTTGGGCCAGAATGTTACTCCCAGTTTGTGAGATACTCTTATTGTTTATAACTAAAGTGGAAGAATATTGGCTAAATATAAGTAGTTAAGCAGCATCTAAGAATCAACCATAAAATAAAAAATCAAGAAGTGATGCTAGAAACTGAGTCCAGCCTTTAGTGAGTATAGCCAAATAACCTGACCAAAGGAACATGCTAATTTGGAACAGGTGTTTGGACTACAATCTTTATAAAGCAGCCTAAAAATATGTGTCTAGTGCCATCAGAAAGATGTCGGAGACTTTTGCACCAGACCAAAACTATGACCCAAAAACTATGTGAAGAGAATGGGACTACACAGGATACTTTCTGGTGATTTTAAATGGCAATTCATGCTGAAGTATGAGCAATTGTATCAGGCCTTGTCCTTGCAGAAAAAAAAAAGAAGCCTCTTCAAGAGGATATTTATCTCATCTACCTCAAACATATTTTATGAGAAGATGAACTGTTCTTAGGAGGACCCACAACCAGACCTTTGTAAGAGTACCTGGCTTTGAGTAATTGTTGACACACTGTATGTGGAGTACTCTGAACTAAGAAAATTACCTTGAGATGTATGAAACAGTTACCTCATAGAAAGAATAATGGGAAGTCATTTAGAAAACACTTCACTCTTTATACAAAAACAATGGATTCCAGCTAAAAAGAAGATAAAAAACACTTATTTTTAAAAATCTTTCATCCTGAAACTATTGAGTATTTTAATAGTTCTTTGTTAAATGAGACAAAAGAAGCTAATGAAAACTATATTCCTAAAATAAGAGGAGAGGGGAGAAGTACTTTACAGGGAAAAATATGGTAATATTAGCAGTGTAATATGGTTTTAATTAGAGAGTAAAGAAAACATAGAAACATTGAAATCATATAACATGTTCAAGGCCAAAGGATGCTGCAATGTTGAGATGTTAACTGAGAAAAATTTATAGGCATCTGAAATAAAGATGAGAACAGAAACAGGAGATCAGGTTAATTCTTTAAGATTTCCACCAAATATACCTGGATAGTCAGTTCAGAATTAATTTGAAGTTGGCATTAGATGCAGCATTAGAAAGCCAGATAACCAAGCTGAAAATATTGGGTAAAAATCCTTAATTTTGATGTCTATGCAGTATTTGTGATACCTTTCAATAATATACTGGTTACCTGTTTCTTTATAGTAATGTGAATTTTACAAAATTCTGTGAAAAGGAGTTAATCTTCTGGAGACTGAAACAACTATTACAGTGATTGAAATATGGCATTGCTAAGGTACATTTATAATTTTTTCATTTGCTTTTTTGGCAACAAAATATTTTATTTTAAATTTTAAATGCCTTTTAGAAAGAAATACAATAAACTTTAAAGAGTTAAAAACTCAAGAATGAAATAGGTAAAAATCGATCCAAAATAATTCTTCCAGCTGCTGTTTTGTAAAAATGATATTCAAAAACATTCTTGTTTGATCTGAGCTAAACCAATATTTTTTGTCTTCTGAATTCCCATTAAGGGAATAAATTAAATGTCTGGGTAAATAACCAAATGACAAGCCTACGATTTGTAACTATATGAAGGAAATCAATCTATTACTGGATTAAAAAATTGTTTTAGCTCTACTCCCAGAAAAATAGTGTAGTGACTGAAAATATTGGGAACAAAATACATAGGAAAACTTTGAAGCACCAGAGCACAAAAGAGAGTTGAAAGTACTCAGTTTGTCCCATAACTCCTACTTCTTTCAGAATGATTTTTTTTGTCTAAAGTATGTGCTGGATAAGCTCATAACTATCAATATCTTGAGAAGACTTACTGTACAGTACAAACTAGTGGAACCTTTTCCATATGAATGTTTCTGAGTAACTAAGTATTTGATAAAAATAGTGTGTGAGCAGGATTCAGTTATCTATGTAACATCTAGCACCACATCACATCTGAGGACAAGAGGAGAGACTGTCTAGGCTACTGGTAAGGAGTCTTTCTCTTAAAGTTAGAAATAGGGGCTTCATTTGTAACTTGGCCTGTGGGATTTTAAACCAATAGTTCTAACAGCACAAAAGAGTGTCCTACCTACTCTCACATAGTGCAGGAATTATGGAGGAGAAGTGAAGCATCGTGACCACTTCACTTTTGATGAAGCTGTATTGCTCTGTAGCAAAAAATGAAAGTCACATAGAAGTTAGGGTATGATTCTTATTTTAGTAGTTAAGGCACATACCTCAGAATGTGGTATACAAGGGTTTTGTTATTTTCTTCTGGAGTGTTTATACATTTTATACAAAATAATTTTGACCACAACATAGAAATACTCTTTCAAATTCAAAAGCATTCAATGGAGACCACAAAGTTTAGAAAAGTCTCTTCTGCAAAGTGTGTAAGTAATCCTTTGCCGGATTGAAAGCATACTCTGGATAAGTAACATGCCTTGTGTGCCACTTGGACTAATTTAAAGGTCTGACTAGATCCTTTGCTTTTGCTATATGACAACAATTAATTATTAAATAACATGGACAATTTTTCATTTTCAGTGTGGAACCATGAGATCCATATGGATTGAAAGACCTTTCTATGGAATCACATTCCCTTCTTATTGCCTGTTGAACTAGTTCTCTTTCTGGGCCTTTCTAAGGACAGTTCCCACAAGCCCTTCAAACATGCAGAATCCCATTAGAGATCTTTAGGCTGTATCCAAAGCCTGCCAGAGACAATGGTAATATTCTTACTGATTTCAATGGCTTTGTTTATAGTCAAAGGATATGCAAGTTGAAGTCCATCATTCATTGCTATCTCAATACAGGGATATTTATTTGACTGTAGATAGATTCTGGTATTTTAAGGCCAGCCGTCTATCATAAATTAACCTCATCTCTTTTACATATTACAAGACACCTAATGTCATCAAGTCAAATCACATGTGCATCCATCACAAAACATTCTTCATTTTCCTTATATGATGTCTGTAAGGCTAGACAATCTACTTGTTCCTTTTTATGTTCTTTATTATTCTGTTGAACCAGATTTAGTCTTAATGCTTATTGAGTCCTAAACGGCGGAATTATCCTCTGAGTCACTATAGACCAGCCTTGCCTCTTAAACACTCAGCCTCTTTATTTTAGTAACATGGGAATAAGACCTGCATACCACCCCCTTCTTAGCTCAGCCTTGTCTCCTTGCGCAGCTGATTAAACATGAGTCAGTCTGCTAATTTGTTAGAGGATGTAGTTCACAAAAGAGATGGAAAGTGGTTAAGAACTGCTTCCACCTACAGTCTGGACCAATACAGAGTGAACATCTTTCTCATATGCTTTGTGAAAACCCGTGCTGTGGACTTGCATGTTCAGGAGACCCTTTCTGTTGTTCTCAGAAGGAGTACAGATATGAAAAAAAAAATTTCAACAACTATGTTTAGAAGGATATATGTACCTATAAGTGTGTAGATTCATGTGTGTGTGCCTTTTGCAGGATCAGGACCCATGAATGAGTTATTAGAACTGAAGTATATTTCTATATATATATGAGTATATGAGTATGTATATATATATATGAGTATATATGAGTATATATCTCCATCATTTATCAAACAGTCCTGGTTAACAAGGGAGGTCCCAGACGACTGGAGGCTGGCCAATGTGACACCCATCTACAAGAAGGGCTGGAAGTCACCCATTAACATGACCAACCATTTACAATAAAACAATGATTGCAGAATGAGCCCAAGACAATTTCAAACTAGCCAACATTTATTGCAGCTACAGGAAGAATCTACTAGCAGGAAAATACCAGTAAAAGTGGTAATGAGGCAAAGCTGTTAGGAAAAATCTGGTTTAGAAAAACTGCACATAGTTTCATGGATCTGGGGAAGAAAAGGAATAATTTTTGGAGAGGACAATCTTTAATAAATTGTATAGTTTTTTGGTGAAATTAAAACAATAATTTGAGGACTTTTTAAAAATGATTTTATAGTTGAAGAAAATGTCCTACTCAACCTGAAACCAATTAATCATCTCAGCTTTCCATTTTTTTTCCATTTATTTTTATAACCATTTAAAAAGACAAATGAAAGGAAAGGAATAATGAAAGCAGACATAATGCTTGGTAAAAGCAAATCTCTGGGAAGAGTATAATTTATTGAGACCCAAAATAAAGTATGTGAAAACTAGAGAAGAAAATATTTTCAGCTGTTAAAAAACTGGAATATTATCGATAGGAAATAAATCTATTTTTAGAAGGAGATGCATGACATTGGGTGCAGGTGCCCAGGTGTTGGTAGCAGGGGGCTGCAGAGGTGGTCCCTGTGAGGAGAGGTCGGGGCGGCCCCATGCCGGACACAGACAGGTCCAGCTGGCCTCAGTGGACCCACCACAGGGCACAGCTGAGTCCCTCATCCAAGACAGTGGTCCCTTGGGAAAAAAAGTATTTAAGAAAGTTTTTGTTTCTCACCATTGTATTCTATTTTTGATTGGCAATAAAATTAATTGATTTTTCCCTAGTGAAGTCTGTTTTTCCTGTGACGCTGATTTCTAAGTGATCTCCCTGTCTTTACCTTGACCCATGAGATCTTCCACCTTACTTTCTCCCCTTGTTCTGTTCAGGAAGGGGAGTAAGAGAGCAGCTGGGTGGGCTTCTGGCAGCCAGCCAAGGTCAACCCACTAAAATGTACAAACTTATCTTCACTTAAAAATGATGTTCAAAACCTTATTTTCCCAATACCTACAGCTCCCAAAAGAAATAAACAAAACAAAACAATAACAACAAAAAATCCAAACCCAACAACCAACCAACAAAAAGAAAAGAACAAAATTTGATATATTCAACTATGTTGAGACTTCTGAGGCAGGCAGACAGGACACAGGACATACTGGAAGTAAATACCCTTCTGAAGCTAAAGGTCAAGTGTGATACCCTGACTCTGCTATTTTAGATAGTATTATACACATATGTCTAGGCAAATAGATTGGGTTTCCTGCTAATAAGTAGATACCTACTCTGTAAACCAGTAAATTTAGGTGTTGACATGTGATGTTTTAAAAAGAAAAAAAAAAGTATCTTACTCCCAGATATCTCACTGTCGATTCTTCTCCAAAATATTCCAGAGGAAAATGTAATGGCTAACATGTTTAATAATGCTGCAGTGGATACCGCTGCATTTATACAGAGTAGCCTTACTCACAGTTCCTTGTAATAATAAGATTCTGAGCCTGGTAAGAACATCTGGTTACAGCCATAATATAAATAAAACAACTGGGCTAAAATCCAGACACATACAAAATCATCATTACATTAAGGTGACAAGAAACAATCTACATACTTATGTTTAAACAACATAATATTTCTCAGGCTTTGTGAGAAGTAAAAAGCAGTGAATGCCACAAATGTTGATCTGCTGACATGATCCCATGCTACATTTTCTTATGGCAAAAATAGTCTTGGTACCCATCTAGTTGGAAAACTACTGACAAAGTGATAATCAGAGGATCACAGTCATATTGGAAAGATGAAGGAGATAGGCAAATGAGAAGAGAATGACCTAGGTCTATCTCATACTTCCATTACTGATTCTGACAGTTAAAGAGCACATATTCTTAATGGGTCTTATGGGTCTTACCCTGTAAACGATGCCAAGCTGCAGAGGAAAGGGATATAAGGAGCTTTTGGGATTAGAATTCAAAACTATTTAAGCAAATTAGATAAACTCTTTTCAGGAAAAAGCATGCAATTCAACAAGTACAAATGCAAAGTACTCTTCCTAGACAAAAATTACTAAACAAATACAAGATAAGTGAAAGTACTACCAGCTATTTCTTCAGTAGAAAAAATCTGGAAGTAACATGAATGAAAAGCTAAATGAGGCAGCACAGGATTCCAAGAACACATGATACCCAGGTCTGCTTGAGAATAAAACAGCTACCCATCCACTTTGCCTGTCTGCATATGTTTCTCACAATGTTTTGTGGGAATATCTGCAGGTCCCTAAGGGCTTACTGGCTTTCCAGCATGGATTTACTTGCAGTATGGACTGGAAGGCGGGGCGGAGCGGGGGGGGAGGGGCAGGAATCCTACCTCTCTAGCTAGTTCATTTGTTCTTGTGGAAAGCAATAGGATCTGAAAGAAGAGAGAAGCTGATGCACCTCCACAGACACTCTAGAGTTTTTCACAGAAAACTCAGACATATTCTGCCATGGGACAGACAAGATGTGGAAACAGCTTGTATTTGGGTGTTGTATTTGGCCAGGACTGTGTATTAGAAGCAACCAGGGATTCAGACTGCTCTCAGGTGTAGTCTCAGCTATGACGAAGATTCACCAGTTGGATCAATTTTATGGTCCTGACAGGAGTTTAATTTTGTAGTTAATTATATGACTGTGACAGCATTTTTATATATATGGCTATTGTGTCAAGAATAACATATTTCAGAAATTCTCAATAATGAGTCTGGTTACTTTTCTGGAAACATAAAATAAATAAAAATAAAATACTGAGGCAATGCAGGAGTAGATACAACTCCAAACTTATTAGCTTCCTGATTTATAGTTTCCTGGGATTTCTTCATTTCTGAAAATGCAGTCTATTCAAACTTTTTGCACGTTTAATTTTAGTGTAGCTGAGCAGCTGTCATCCTGTGTGGTTATTTTATAACTAACATTTGCTGTCTACACCCATGTATGTTTAGCTGGTAAATACCTGTTATGTTTCCACTTCAGTTTTCCACTTTTTTTATATGAGGACATTTTCATTATCAAAGAAATACAAAACAACACCGAGTCTTGTTATATACATGTACATCAGACGTGTGTAATTTTCCATAACCATAAATAAGAGCTTGAATAACCTTGATCTTCTATTCTGTCATATTGTTTTTAAGCTGATGTAACACCATTGACATCAATGGACTTACCCCAGTATGAAATTGGTGTAATGGAGTGGAAAATCATTGCCGAAATCTCTAAGGGGATATTCAAAGGTCCCTTTACTGTAAGATGTGTATTAGACTGGAAGATCCATAGTTTGTATTTCCATGTTTTGATGTGTATATCAAATGATGAAGAACAGCAAAACATTCTGAATAGGAAGAAATTCATAACCTTCTTTCATTAAGCATGAAATATTTCATTGTAAAATTATTGGTTTTGCTGTACATTTAAGTATCTACTCAATGTCACAATTAATTTTGACTTTGGAGAAAAATATGGTGTGTAGCAGTTTAATTTGGTACTATACACTACCAGAGTCAATATAATTTGTTGAAATTTAAATGGAATAAGTTGTTTTTTCTTTTTCAACTGAATGATATATGGAAAAGGAGATCCATTTGTGATCAAATTTTATAAAGCTACTTAGCAGAGAGAGATCAAGATTTCACAAGCCCTAGTGTTCATGTAAGTATTGATCATAGTTAACTCCTAAATTAGTAATTGTATGCAAGTCTTTGTATTTTTCAAGTATTTTTCCTGAAAGAAGTCAGATTAAAATGTCTTGATTTTTTTTTCCCTAATTATGAGATCAACACGTGACTATCAAGTGGAAAATAAGGATATTATGCGTCTGTTCAGTTTCATACTTCATTTCCTATGAATTTCTGTTACAAGATGTTGAAACTATGAACCACAAACCACCTTTTTTTTTAAAGCAGAGAGTGACACACATGGCTTCATTTTCCTTTCACCTCTGCAAAAAAAGTGAATCTAGCTTTCAAAGCAAAAATGATAATTGAGCAGAACTGTATCAGTGGGAAGCGTTGATAACAATGTGGTTTTTTACCACCTTGTGAAATTTTATTACAGTTAGGAAGAGCTTTGTCAAATCAGTTGTATATAATTTATTTTATTCTTCCATTACTTCATACTGAAAACAGGCAAGATCCTGTTTTTTGGCTATCAGTGAATAAAACATTTCCTGAATACTTTAACTTCCTTAAGAAGACAAACTTTTTTTTCCTATCTTTTTTTTTTTTCAGTCAGTATTCATTCTTACACAGAAAGTAGTGTTAATAATCTTAATCAATTGCATTTAAAAATTTTTACTCATTAAAAAACCTAGGAAAAACATTATCTTCACTTTCTTATACACTGTATTTTTGAACTATTGGTGAGAAAATTCTCTTGTAAGCAAAAGAAAGATGTAGTTAACAGGAAGGAAACTGTGCCAGAACAACAATCCTGTGTGATTTCCTTTTGTAAAATGTCACATAGAAACATGAATCTGGAAATGTTCCACAGACAGCAGTAGTGGTTTTGGGGATATTTTTCACTTGACATGGGGTACTTTGCATGTCCTAAATATAGAAGGTTTAATTCCTAGTCTCCTGTGCTTTGTTATGCCATTTGCCCCTGGGAA
Organism: Scopus umbretta; assembly: GCA_013400535.1. NCBI lineage: Eukaryota > Metazoa > Chordata > Aves > Pelecaniformes > Scopidae > Scopus > Scopus umbretta. The sequence continues at coordinate 13,582 of VZTL01047463.1, forward strand.
ATGTGCTATCACATCAGAATTATCCATTCATTTGTACTCACACTTTTATGTTTGTTTCATAGAGGGGACTGAGGATGTAATGGGCAAGGCAGCAGAGACTGGTGTTAACAATGTCCTAATTTGCTTTCTCAGCATCAGAAATTACTCTGAGGAAAAGTTTCTGGTGCAGCTCTGTGGAGAATTACGGCAAATTATTTACTCTTTGCCAACCATTCACACTGATGTATCTCTGTTGACTTTGGTTTCAGATAGTATTTATGGCTGATATTCAAACTGGATGTTTTCTATTTTTTCAGCTTGCTTCCAGAGCAACCCACAGTCAGATTTCAACAGCGATTGTGGTCCTCTGTATGAATTGTACTGATCTGGGTTCATCCTATTCCTAATTGTCTGTGCATCTGAAAACCTCAGTAATTTCAACTGGCATTTTGGTTGCCTAGAGATTTAGGCCTGGGTCCTAATTAACTATTTCAATTTAGGTTTTGTGTCTGATTTTGATTAAGAATATCTGGAAGAGAAAGGTTTGTTTTCTCCAGATACGTTTTTATATTTTATCTTCACATTCTTTGAATTTAATTCATTTCCTCATTAATCTTTATTTAATGACCATTTTCTTTTGTCTTTATTAAATTAAAATGACACTTTCAATAGTTTCTTCTCACTTTTCAGCACTCTTGTGAGTGTAAATATCAGTCATAAAAGTGTATATATTAATAATTCTTTAAAGAGAATCACCTTTGAAACCAAATTTTCTGCTTTGTGCTTATAAAATGATGGTAACTATTGTCAACTACTTCTTGAAAAAATAGGTGGGATGAAAATGTTGAAGTGATGCTTGAATATTTGCTAACACTATGTGTGTCTAGCTCTTTCTCAGAACATTGGAGTTTATTTACTCTGCTAGCAGGTTTCTTTCTTTTTTTATTGGTTTCAATTTGTTTTGATTAATCTGACAAAACTATCCTGAACACTGCTCTACTGCTTGGTTAAGACAAACTAGTTCTGTTCCAAATTGTTCCAGCAGCAAAGAGCAGTGAAAGAATGTCTTGGGATATTTCTCAATGAATTTCAGTCTGCGTGTGCTAGCCTAACCTTATATATATTTGAGACTGAAATACACAACCCCTTCTCATTCAGGCTGTGCTGAAGGGGAAATTTTTATCACCCAGTTTCTTCTCACTGCTCACTAGTTGGCAGTCAACCTGCAGCTTTTCAGTTACTGGCATTGTTCATGTGGGTGTTCCCTGGTACAGCACAGGCAAAATCAGTTGTATTAGTGCAAATTTCTTAATTAAACTGTTCAAGTTAGCCTGCAACAGACCAGAGGGTGCTCTCACACAATGCTGCTAGCAAAAGTGTGTGTGGAACTACCCCCAGCAAGGGACTGGTGACGTGCAGCTGGGGATGCAATTATTTTTCCACTATTCTACTTGGTTTCACACTGGTCAATCCCTGTTTTGATATTAGTAACCTTTCTGAGTTAGTCTAATCCTAATTAGGACAGTTCTAGAATTCCCCACCAGCTGTATTGTACTGTACAAGGACTAATTGATTTCAGCTGGACTATTTATAAACACAGACATCTACTTATGCATCTGAGTAAGAGCTGGCATAACTGAGCTTTAACAGATGTCTGCATTTCAAGACGCTGGGCTTAGTTTTTGCCTTGTACAGGAATGTCACTGAAATAAAAAGCTAGTATGACTGGAGATAAATATGACCTTCTTATCACAGGGTATTTAGCAAAATGTTCTTTTTCATTTTGCTATGATTCTGATCATAGAGTTTTATTTAATAGAATGATCGAGACCCTATTTTACGGATCTATGAATATCAAGGTGTAAGTTAAGTGTTTATATATAAAACAAAGAAATATTGCTAACTTTTGAAGCAGTCATTAGTTGATCATAAATGAATATTTTTCTAAAGGAGTTGATTCAAGCATGTATTTTTAGAGGATTGTGATTTTAAAAGGAGAAAAACACCTAATACCTGACAGAGGTCACCGTTACATTAAAAAAAAATGAAAAATGGAAGAATGTAAGAAAGAAAGAGTCACATGCTATCATGGAGGAGACAGATACATCAGTACAAAGTTGTCACAGTTCAGCTCAGGATCAAGCTGGCTGCAGGAATCATCATAAATATCTGACATGTTGAGGTTAAAGAAAGTATCTGAGCATTACAATGACTTGGTAGTAGAACCAGGTTTGAATGTACAGGTTTTATGAACACTTAAAACTCCCAGGCTTTTCCAATTAATTGATAATCATTAACAGATTACTTTTTTGTTTTCTAATTTAATCTAGAGAGGATAGGGGTTTAAGATTATTTCATTCTTAATTTAATTTTGTTAGTGGAATTTGGAAAGAATTAATAATTTTAAGGAAGATTTTGATTCAATATTGTAACTTAATATTGTAATACATCACCTAACATTTAGAGATCAAAATGATTTTGGAAGATTTCAAGTTAATAAATTTTGCTTATGGAAATTCTTAATCTAGAAATCTATGAAAGTTTTTGTAGTATGATGATAATATGAAAATACATTAAAAATTAATAAAGCAGTTGAAAATATTTCCTCTGCACATTTAAGAGAGTGTAATGTCAGCACAAGATACTGGCTAATGTACATTACAACTCTCTAAATCTTGGTTTCTCTGAAATTTGAAGTTCTTACAATAGGAAGAAATGTATCAGCTTATATATTGAAAGGGATTTTCTTATTGTTTCTGCTGAGCTGTAAACTTCAAAAATTGTTTAAGGTTATAAATGTCTTTATTAAAATTACGATTTCAGCCTAATTTATTTTAACAAGAATTGTAATGTATTCTGCCCTTTGATCTCTTAGCTTGAAACACTGCCTGTTGTTCCATTATTCCACCATCCATTTGCAGATAACAATACATCAGAACCTTTTTCTTGCTGCAGAAACAATGCCCTTTATTTGAGAAAGGACATTGTTTTGACAGATAAAGTAGGCATTTGATAAATTGGAACAGGTTCTGAATTATTTTGAGGGGAATGTGTGCTACATCTGTCTGCTGATTTTCCACTGAAGCAGTGCTTAACTTTCTTGTCTGTTTGTGATTTATTGAGCTGCAGAAAAGGTTAGGAAAATTTCATGGCTCTTCTCTTATAATTTGTAAGTGAATCAAAAAGCATTTGTTACTGTTTATGATGCTCAAAAGACAGAATTACCCCAAAACATTTATCCACAACAAAGACTGTAGTGACAACAACAACAAAGGTAAACAAAATAATGATCGTCTAAATTATTAATAATACAAATACAACACAGAAAACAAATTCAGCTGCTGAAATGCGTGGAATGTTAATAAAGTTTCAACTGTCTATTTAGACACATTTTTATTAGGTAAATTAGTGTAAAAATGACCACTGTTAACAAGGAGTCTTATTACATATAAGTTTCCAAAACACTTCTATAGTTTAGTAAAATTTATCAATAATTTCTCACAAACTAATGTAAAATCCTGGCCACAAAAAGTGAAAAGATTTATGTTACTCATCATTCAAGTCTGAATTTAATTGCTGGAATTAAGATTACTTTTTGTTGTTTGAGACATTCTAGGGGATGCCATCTGATCTGTAAATGCTGGAAAGACCATTACATACGAATGTCTTCAATAACCTATGGCATTTCAAATAATATGCCTATATTTAGGTAACCAAATAGAGCTGTAAGGATGAAATCCAGCTCCAGAGTGTTGATCCTAAAATTTAGGTGTTTCAATGTAGGTGTTCACCTATGAGTCAAGTTTTTAAGCTTTTATTAAAGTTAATGGAGAGTTTATTAATATGTCCAGTGTAATCTGGTGACCACTGTAAACCAAAGAGTTTTAAGAGCTCCATACAGTCATCTGAATATTGCTTTCTGGTGTTATTTGAAATTTTTTAGGATGGCAGAAATATCTTTATTAGACAAGGAAAGAAAAAAAAAGGAAATCCACTCTGTTCTGAACCAGCAGCCTCAGGCCAGGTGGAATAACGTAGGGTATTTCAGATGACACTGTATGCTTGCCCTGTCAGCCCTGTGCATATGCCTTTGACAACTCCATGGGCTGTAAATGGCATGAGACACCCCTGCAGAGTGTGCAGCTGAATGAAGCACCATTAACTGCTCTGAAAAAAAACATCAAGGTGAGTGTCAGTTGACTAAACATAGGGGTCCAGTAACATTTGAGATTCCCATTATCCTGTCTGGCATCCAGCTGCTGCTTCAGAGGAACGCGCATCTTCCATAGGTCCTTTTTCATCTCTACCCTTCTTACACAGATGTCTTACTTCCTTAGGGTACTGGGTACCTAACTGAGCAACAAAATCAAACTCCTAGATTTCTCTCTGTGGAGGAAAAAGTGCCCCTCCCGGGGGACAACTCATGCCACATAGCTGAACACTTATTTTAGGATGGGATTAGTAAATCTTTGGAGTACAGAGGAAACCTATATGACTATTATGCTAATTATCTACATTACTGATGATCGAAGCTGGAGGAAAAATTCATTTTCATACAATTTCATTTGTATGAAAATGAAAATTTCATACAATTTCATTTGTATGAAAATAGTTTTGTTGTTATTTTTCACTTCTTCCTTCTTTCTTTTTCTTCACTGTCCTTACATTAGATGATGTAACACAACAACATCATAAGGAATATTAGACATACACAAAAATATAGACAATAGATAAGTTGTCTCTGTGGTGTTCACACACCATATCCCCTTGTTCACTGAAACACGGCTATTGCATATAACCTTTCTTTTGATACTTAACCCTCAAACTTGTTTGATGCTTTTAAAAGCACTTGTTAAATTTGTTAAACTTGTTCGTTTCCTTTTTCCTGGTTTTGGCTGGGATACAGTTAATTTTCTTCCTAGTAGCTGGCGTGGTGCTGTGCTTTGGATTTAGGATGAGAATAATGTTGATAACACACTGAAGTTTTAGTTGTTGCTAAGTAGTGCTTACACTAGTCAAGGACTTTTCAGCTTCTGAAAGAAGAATCTGGGAGGCGACACAGGCAGGACAGCTGACCCAAACTGGCCAAGGGCTATTCCATACCCTACAGCGTCATGCTCAGTATAGAAACTGGGAGGAGTTGGCTGGGGAGCAGAGGTTGATCAGGGACTGGCTGGGCATCAGTCAGTGGGTGGTGAGCAATTGCATTGTGCATCACTTGTTTTGTATATTCTTTTATCATTATTGTTGCTGCTGTTATTATTATTATTCCTTACTTTTCTGTCCTATTAAACTAGTTTTATCTCAACCCATGAATTTTACTTTTTTTTCTCCCTGTTCTCTCCCCCATCTCACTGCAGAGGTTGAGGGTGAGACTGAGCAAACGGCTGTGTGGTGTTTAGCTGCCTGCTGGGTTAAACTACACCACTTTCATCTTCTTCTATCAATTTTCTGCTGTTGATGTAACTCATATGCTGTACATATTTAAATTTTTTTCACATCATTATTTTGATGATAACAGGTTTACTTTGATGAAATTATAAATTCAACTTGTTGAATTACCCATTATTCAACATTTCCAGAATTTTCCTACTACAACAAACAAATGGCTCTTCTAAGTTCTCTGTTGAAAGCTGAGACACATTTTTTTAGGTTAATGTTCATTTTAGTAACTTTATCTAAAACAGCTAGCTTAAGCTAATTGTACTTGCTATGTCTATAGTTAGTGTAAACAGACTAGTACTTCTAAAGAATGGTACACACCAGACTAAGACTGTTTAAAACACCAAAGGTATATCAGTCTCTGCAAATGTCTGCATCTACTGACTATTAGGATAGTCTCAAAATTACTAGTTGCTTGTTTTAGCATGGACAAAGAACTTCTAGGCATCTCATAAATCTCAGACACATGGGGCATTTTATTTATTTCCAACTCAAATTTTTGTCTTAGGTTTTGGTAGTCAATCAGGTTTTTATATCAGGCGGTTAGGAAGAAGCTGGAAAAAGGAAAAAGACAGCATTAGCTCATCTTTACCATTGCTC
>VZTL01047466.1:0-30293 GCA_013400535.1 Scopus umbretta
TGGTTTGGTTTGGTTTTTTTCTTTCTCTTGGGGGCTGTGTATGTGTGGTCCTTCCCAAACAAAAGGAGTTTGCTCTTTTTCGTAGAAGGATGGGGAATGTTATTGCATGAGTGGAAAAGCGCTTCATTCTACAGTTTTGAGTGGGGATTGCTGCCATGTTAGTGTCTCAAAATGTCCTTTAAATGCCACTGTACTGCCAAGGGAAAGCTTTATGTTTTGGGAACTACAAATAGGGCTACCTGAACGAGATCTGGCTTGTAGGGAGTTGTAGGCACCTGCCGCCTGGGAAGCTACCACAAGTGGGATACAGTAAATCATTTGACTAATCTTGAGCTCATTTCTGCTTAAGTCTAGAGAGAAGCAGGAACACTCTTGGTTGGCTTTGCCACCAAGGCAAGACTTTGGCATCAAGTCTAAGAACACAGCGAGGGACCACAGGAGAAAGCTGCTGCAGAGGGAGTACAAGCAGAGACAGTGTCTGTCAGCCAGACGAGCAGAGGTTTCAGCCCATCCAAAGTCTTTCTGGTTTCTTTCCTGAGCATAAGGGCAAAGGAGTTTTAAAAAAAGGTCTAAAAACCAGCTGACTTTGTGGATGTTTACAGCAAACTCTTCCCAACGCGAGGAGTCACACAGATGTGGTTGTTTACAAATGTAAAAATTCAGCACAGATGGATTAGGGGGGGGCTCTACCTCTCAGTGCTGACTCTGAGACAAGAGTGGGCTGTGAAATGAAGCCTGCTAACTTATGTTTGATGAGGCAGAAATGAGGCAAAGAGAGTGAGCTGTAACATGACCAAAAGAGTGAGGTTGGGAAATGGTCTTTGGAGCGGTGTTCTCAATCACCATGAGCAGGGAAAACTGTGTTTGTCAGGAAGAGAGGAAAGGCTGTGGCTTCTGTGATCTACTGTACTTCATCCAGACCAGGACTGAACAAGCCTTTTAATCGATGCGGTACTCACTTTACTAGACATATTTATATATTGTATATGTGTTAGAGAGAGGTCCCTGAGCCAGTATTTGTTCTAAATCCTTCCCTTTTCATTTCTCTTTTACTGTGCTCACAAGCACCCATTAAAATCAGGATCTCATCGATGTAATGGATACCCAAATATTGCTGCCACCTTGTTACAGCTACAGAGGATGAGAGGAAACAGCAGACTCCTCATTCATCTCCGTTCCCATGAGCTCGTTCCTGTCACTGCTCAGCACTGAGGACACGCTGGCAGGGAAGGGTGTCCCCATGCCCGGTTCCTTCAGCTGCCTGTGCTCAGTGCTCCCCTTGTGCTACCTCCAGAGATTGGACAGTCGTTGGGTGAGCCAGGGTAGACCGCTGGTCCACCTGAACCATTCGTAAGCAGCCATTTGTGGTGGTTGCATGGACACAAGAGCTGAGGCAGGGAGAGATGATGGGAGGATGGATTTTTCCCTTTTTCCAGCAGCCTGGGCTGTGTCGGGTGGCCTTTCTTCACCCTGATGTTTATCTACTTCTTCTTTAAACACTTCTGAGAGTTGTAAATAATAATGCCGAGATCCCAAGAGTGTTTTTGTGATGAATCACAGTGGGGTTCAAAGTGAGATGCACTCTGAAGTGACAGAAGGGATTTGGAAATCTCTGATGGTGCTGGAAAAGCCCTTGGTGGGATAAAAAAATACAGCTTAGCCAAATCAACTTATTTGCAGAATTGCACCCTGCCTCCCGTATTTCAGCTGGGTGCTCTGTTTGCCTCCATCATGTAGCCACTCCCACATCACTGATGCTAGGTCAACCCAACACTCCTCCATTCTTCAGCAGCCCTTCTAGCTTTCCCTTAACTGTTTTTTTGTTGTTGTTGCTCTTTGTTTGTTTTCTGAATCCTTTGTAACTTGTTGGCGTTTCTGTGGTATTAAAATACTAAAAAATGAACAGTTTCCTAAGTTGAGCCTTACAGTAACTGTACACCAGACTTTGTGGCTCTGTGTTTTTGTAACCATGTGAATTACAGGTTCTTGCTTTTTTAAATTTTACACCATATTACACCATAAGCTTTTATCTAATTTGATCTCCACCAGCACTGCATACGCATCACTGCTTTTCAAGACTGCTTTTGCTTGTTGTTAAATAGCCTCGCCTACTGATATTCCTACTTTTGCACATGGACTAGAAATCTTTACAGAAATGCATTGTTCCTACAATATCAATGTGTCTGCTAGTAAATTAATATACCATTCAACCTAAGAAAGATATTCATGCCCTTGTTGAAAGACAAACAGGTACAAAGACATGTCCAGAGATCAACACTGTGCCTGATCTGTGTAATATTTTTATTAATGTTATAAAATGACTTATACATAAGAAGGGCTAATAGTGCTGAATAACCCTTTCTAAGGTGAAAGAAATAGCCTAAACCGCTTAGGAAGGTGGTAAAAAAACACTGGACAGTAATAATTTAATATACAAGACAGAAAAAAATGAAGTCTGCGTTTATATAATCTGCACCTCAGATATTTAATGACATAGATGGAGGTGAAAAAGCGTAATACCCAGATAGAAAAATTAGATATATGTCTTTCATTCCTTGTAATAAAGCATTTATCATACAGGAGAGGATATTGATTTAGGATGATCACCACCTTAGCTCAGAACCTCAGTCCTTCTAAAGAAGAGCCAACGAGTGTTCACGGGGAGTCAAATCATTCTTGCTTAGAGAGCAAGTGTTACAGTTCCCTTCTGTACCTGTCTGAAGAGGACATGAGTTGTTGGAGGCTTCACTTGAGTCTTCAGGTTGAGCTTCACTAGGTTGTCTTCTCAGTCTGGAAGAACCTGTCTGATCCCTGCTGCATGTGACTCATAGCACAACCACGATACTTAAACAAGTATGCAGGATAAAGGAATAAAAAGAATACATTTATTCTGTTGCATTACATCCATTTTTGAGAAATAGTAGCTCAGCTGTTGTATTTTAGATGAGAAGAAGAAGTGCGTTTAAAATTTTATGTGCCTTAAGATAGAGCTGGTAAACACACATGTTGTGGAGCGTCCCTGTTGTCTGGAGCTCACCGGCCCCTTATTGCACTCATTTGTTCTGCATGGCGAGGGTTGAGTTCCACAGTTTGCTGTTGGCAGCTGAGAGCTATTATTGGGCTGCAACATCTGTTTCAACAACAGTGGGTCCCTGGTCAGCAAAACTAATTAAAAAAGAAGTCCAGAGTCAAATACCATGACCTATCCGGTGTGTCTATGTGTAAACATGGTTACTACTGGAATAATGAAAACTTTAAAATGCGTAGGATAATTTACAAAAATATGACAAGTGATGAAAAGTGTCAGAACTGCTCTTCATATCACACACTTAAGAGTGTGTGAGGCGAAGATTAGGATTCCTGCAAACACTTAAGCAAGTAGGGAACTTTTTATCCACATGGGCATTGGTAGTAAACTCACTGAGGCCAGCACAGCTCCGCTGCGCACCCCTTCTTGTGGGTGAGTACTTACAGAGTCGGATTGCAAGTTTCCTCAATACTCTGCCAGGGTTTTGTTAATTGGTAACAGTAGCTATGAGGGTGCTTGGGTGTACTTTTAATGGCTCCAAACATTCATGGGATTCCTCCATTTCTCTCTTCTGTCAAAATTTCAGTTGTCCAGACAAAATTAAACGGTGCTGGTGAGTTCCAGCGTGTTAAATACTTCCCTCTGACCTAGTGAGCAGGAGAGGAGTCGTGTTTACATTGGGCTGATGAAATGAGATGACTTATTTGAGGAAAAGGCAGTAGACAAAATATTCAGGACAGGAGGAGTAGGAAGCAGTCAGAGCAGGGACTGCTTGGTTGTCAAAGTGATGACTGAGTTAACTCCAAAGCATCCTAATTTTGATTTTTTCCCAGGTTTGCTGATTAATTCCAAACTTTTTAAAACTGAACTGAGGCTGAAAAGTGACCAAAAACTCCCTACTGCATACACATGGACAAAAAAGTGGTCTGTTTTCTTTTCTAAGTATGGGTAGATTTTGTGCTAAAAGTTGTGCTTAAAGGAAGCCCCTTCTTAGGGGCTATATGGGAGGTGGGTCCAGAGGAGTGAGTAGAGACAGGAGTGCAGTAGATAGTGCATTAGGAAGCTGCTGCTTTCCAACACAGCATATGGGCAGGAGATGGCAGAGCTTCCTTCCCCATCCCATCTTCAAAATATGAACCATAAGCAAGTAACTGTGCAGTCCTTTTTCCAGCCAACAGAAAACACACAGAAGGAACCGTGGCTTTCAAGGTCACAGTTTCCCATCCATACAGCTTCTAATGCTGCACAATATATCCCCTCTCCAGGTATATGGTGCAGCTGCAGTCAAACCCATCATGACTATTAAATGAAGATATCAATGATTAATTGTCCCTCAGAGTAAGTCTGTCTATTCACAGTTCTTTCCTTTTTCAGCTGTGTTTTGAACATTTCCAGCCATCAGGAAAATTGCTAATGGATTCTTGTGTCTGGTTTTAAAATACAAAAATTTGTTTTTATTTAGCTTTTTCCTGACCAAACCTACGCATGTCTATGATTTCCCTTATTGCAGAATAACAGAATCCTTTCCTTTCGGGGGCAACAGAGAGATTGAGGACAGTACACCTGTGTAGTCAGTTGTTTTCTGCAAACCATTCTTTCTTTAGAAATGATGGGAAATCAATGTTTCCCTAGAGATTTTTATTGCCAGTCTGTTTATCTGCCAGAACCTCTTCAATATCCATCTTAGATGGCTGAGAATTATCTTTACAGGGTGTTGAGATGAATGGTTTGTCAGACCTTCTGCCTGATGGTTTTTACATCCTTTTCTATTCTTTCCATTGAATACTAGGTTAGCAAAAAGTAAAATATATGTAATGGGCCATTTTGGACTGTTAAACTTGCTGCAAATCCTAATTCAGTTATGAAACTATGCCCTTAAAAGCAGTGCAAAAAATGTCATTAAATTTAATGCCTTACATATCCAAAATAATGGCTAGATTATGTCTGTCACATTCAGATTATTTGTCAAGAACTGTATCTTCCCCACAGGCTGACACTATTTTTGATGAGAAAGAACAATATTCCTGTTTATAATTTTCATTATGTCACTGGCAAAATCTGGATTATCCACTGCTAATTCTGTTTGTTTAAACTACAGAACCCGATCTGTCCTTTCTAACTAATTTACCTTGCCATCATGCCATGTAGTGGGTCAGATGGCAAGGTGATTGATCCACAGTTCCACATCCCCTTGGGCTTTTCCAGATTTTTTCCATCAACTCATGCAATCTCTTCTTAATGTTCCTCGGTTATGCTTCAGATATAGCACATTTCTATAAGAAATGAGTAATTACATTATTTATCTTTTTACCATTCTGCCAGAAAGTGCATCCATCAAAACCAGATACTAGGAGTTTGTGTTTCTTAAAAGAATTGAAAGAGCTCAGAAAAAAAGACAAAGGAATAGAGAAACCATCAGCATTTATACTGCTAGAAAAATGTCATGAAATTGACACCCTGCCTGTTTCGTTGTTGTGCCTCAATTCTAAAGAAAGGCCAGAAAAAAAACCCATGTATCAGGCTGAACTTTTTCAGTTTAAACTTAGGACCTTCCCTCTCCTCTAGCAGATGTGGACCCCGTGGTTTTGCCCATCCCTAATATAAAGGCTGCTACTGATTGAAAGAAAAGGTGCTTTCAAGTCAGGTAACGCTGTATGGCCACCGCACATTCCCCATTTCTGTTTCGCTCTGTGCTATTTTCACTTCATGCCACTAAGATTTTGGGGCACGATGTTGGTGATCGTCCTCTGCAGAGCATGCAGCCCGCGTGCTGGCGGGCACACTGCTGAGCTGCCGGAGGGTGTTTGGAGAGATGGTGGCACGAGGAAAGCAGAGCTTGCCGGGTGAGACGTGTGGGCTCTCTTGGCAGGGAAGGATACTGATGCTTCGCCAACAGTGGGCAGGTTCATGTCAGGTGGGATAAAAGCACCCATAGACATGAAGCTAATGTTTTCCCCATGTGCTATTCTGGCTGGTGCTGGGCTGTAGGCAGAGGAGGCTGGGACTGGAAGGGCTGCCCAGGCTCATGCAGCCCTTCCCTGGGACCTGCCTGTCTGGGGCTGGCACAGGGCAAGGGTGAAGGGGCAGCCACCACCAGCCTGAGGACAGGATGGTTGCTTCTGAAACAGCCCTGCCCCTTCCCCTTTTATTCCCCTGATTGCTGTAAGGACAGCAGGAAGCCCAGCTCCCCACGTTTCTCCATCTTAAATATGCCTTTCTCCTCCTACTGTCTTTCCGCTGGCAGAAGGAGCCTGTCCCTGGACCCTCATCCACTGCAAAGTGACATCCAATTTCTCCTACGCTGCTGAAAAACTTGGAGCCAGTCGTGACTATGTTGATCTGCTTAGTTTTACTGGATGAAAACTGCAATAATAGTGCTGATGCAGTGCAGAGCAAGACTTTCAGCTGTTGCAATCATCACAGTTCTGCCAGCTTCAAAGGAAATAATCCACTCATGCCAGTCCAGAATCTGTCCACCTTCTAAAGAAATCAAGTAGCACTGAAATCACACAACATTTTATTAACATTGTTAGCATTTCTTGCAAGAACAGCTTGCACTTCTTACCCCAAATTTGAATCAAATTCTAACTGTAAATACATTTCTGTTGTTTTTTTTTTCCTTGCAATCGTTTTTTTAAAGAAATGTTATTGTCTTTCCACTGGTTTATTTCCATTGCTTGGGTTATGCTATTCAAAATTCTGAGTAGCTGATGAATTCAAATTCTTTCAAGCACTGATTGCAAAGCTAATCAGCTAGGTGAAATGGGACTGAAATACTGCTATTTGCTCTGATGTCTAGGAATATAAATAGTGACCACAGCTTTAGTTCTTGAGCTGAACCACTCTCAGGATGCCTGCTTACATTCACCTGAGAGCCAGCGCGCATCTGGCTGCAAGACTTCGTGGACTCATTTCTAAAAATTAGAAACAAAGCAGAGAGGACAAGAACAACACAGCCCTACAGGATGTCTCCTAAATTAGAGCTTTCACCATGGGAGAATGAGCAGCTCAGGGGAATTGGTAATGGGAAATTGGAGCCATGCACCTCGAGGCTGCCAATCTGTATGTGATCCAGGCTAATACTGGCTGGAAGCCTTTAGCATCCAACAGCTCTCATCTTTTTGAAGCTGTTAGCAGCCTCGACCCAGTTCCTGGTGGATATATATCCACAGCACAAGGCCACCTTCCCAGCTGGCATAAAGGTGCAGCCCCGCTCAGTCGCAGCAGAGGGGTGAGATGGGGACGAGGTAGAGACGTAGCTCCTTCCTGCCCTTAGAAGAGTCCCCCACGGTCAGGGAGGAGGCGTGTAGATGAAGGGGTGTGAGGAAGATGCCATTGCTGGTTAATGTGCACTGAGGAGAAGAGGTTGGCTCACAGTGACCCTGGGCTAGAGAGTTGCATGGGGAGTGGTGGCAAAGAATGGTTCGCAAAGCACTGGATGGGGCAGGAAGGAGTAATTAGTGAAAAAATGTTGCCCTAGCAAGGAAGCTGTCTGCATACAGTGCATGTCAGCACCAGTCATCTTTTGTGCCTATACAGCAATTCTTCATGTGAGGACTGAATGCAAGAGGAGTGTGTTTCTGATGCACAACTGCCTAATTTCTGTAAAAATCAGTGGGAAGGCAGGGGATGCTTACTGCATGTACTTTTGCAAATCCTAGCATCCACCTGAAATGTGCACACCTAGCTACTTCTGCTCATGGTTTCTCAGGGTGAAGAATTGCTCGTCCCTCACAATACACATTGCTCTTGCCCAGCTCTCCAAATAAATAAATAAATATATAAAGGAAGCAATATCAGAATTAACAGCAGCTCCAAGGTCATCACAGCATAGACTTTGTTCTTGGGCTAGAATAGTGCCAAAGAAGTAGAACAGCAAAAGGGAGACTGCATACAGCACCAGGAGGAGAAATAACTCATTGCAGCAGAGCCAGATTTCCTAGAATAAACTGACACATTCAATTAAGCCCTTGCTCGCTACCTGGAGACCAGCTTCAGGTGAACCTTGGGGTTCAGCTGGGGCTGGCCATCCAAACACAGGCAGGTAATCAGGTAACGTGAGCCACTTGATACCTACCTGTAAAAAAAAGTATGGATTGGGTGTGCAGTGCCTAAACTAATTACTCCAAAATGATTGCCTGGATTTGGGCCAAGCATTATCTCACTTGTCCTCAGTGCTACTGCAATGGCATGAGGGGAACAGAAAATGCAGTAACCTGAGAGGGAGATAAGAACAAGAGAGAGGGAGAATTGAGAATGCTCTTTAGCTGTGAAGGAGGTGTTCTGTCTCTGCACCACTCTTTTGTCCAACCTCAACAACAGTGAAGCAGCCTTTATATCTTGTCTCCTCCTTTTAAAATGGATTGGCAGCCAGAAGCATTATCCACACATACATAGTCTAAACACTGAATTAACCTGTTTTTTTACTCCTTGCTCTCACACAGCTAGACTCATCCCACTGAAGAAGAAAATGTCAAGATTGGAGAGTAATTTTTATAAAGAAAACCACAAATCCCTGATGATAAAAAAGTCTCATCTTTATTTTCTAAGCAGAACATTGGTTATGTGGTAAATATATTAAAAAAATATATAAATTGACTCACGCTAGGTAGAACAGAGAAGTTCTGATCCAAAGGATTATTTGGCTTAATGAAAAGAGTTCTCTTTCCTTTGGTAGGTTTAAAGCAGAGCTGTAGAGAGTGGTTATTTTATTGCAGGTGGAGAAAATTAGTCATTTAGTTTCTGATGTAGTACACTTATATACAGGACCTGCCTAGGAGTTTAGGACAAACAAATAAGGTAAAAGTCAAAATTGGAGAACAAAAAAAAAACAAACAAAAAACAAAAAAAAAAAACCAGCAACACAACATCTTTTATATTTCATTTACTGTCATCTGGAGAAAATAATATTTTTCATATAGGATTTGGCAACTCATGCACTGTGTTTAAAATGTGTGTGGAAAGCATGGGCTCGGGAACTACCACATGTATTTATGGGGAAGAAAGGCACCTGAGACTTTCCTTGCTAAGGGCTGTGCTTCAGGTTGTTCAACTGATGCGGAACTTACTGTGTGAAATCCATGACAGACATCAAGTAGGAAGTGAAACAATATTGAAAAGCTATACTTTTTCCTTCTGTTTGCTGTTCTGTTTTCAGTGACACTTGCTTCATGTATGTGAATGTAATAAATGAGTATTTTGGTAACAAATAAAGCATCAGAAAAGAATAGGCAACACTGTGAAATCAATACTCTTAGTCTTTACAAGAAAGGACAAGTAAGACTCTCATTACGTGAATCTAATAATCCGCCCCTAATTCATTTAGTCAATGCTTAGAGAGACAGTAAATGCTCATTTTCAGCACTTGCTCCACAGTGATGTACTCATTCAACTCAATGTAGATTTGTTTAAACTTGCAGAATAGTGCAGATCTGGGAAACAGTGCTTCATTGCTGCATTAAAATCTGCAAGCCACAATTATCCGAAGAACAGATAAGCCATGACCATTCACGTGTAGCTGCCTAGCCTTCTGCATTGTGGTGGGTGTGAGCTGGGCACATCGGTGTTTGCCTTTGTTCCCTGTCCAGGATAATGGGGAAGGTTCAGCCTTAACCAGGAGAGCAGAGCTGAGGTTTAGAGGACAGGACAGTTTCTGTCTTTGAACTTCAGTTCCGCACTACCTAGGAGCTGTAGCTGACATTAATGTTAACACAGAAGATCATGTTGTTGCTTGATCAATTTCTTTTCTTCTCCTTCCCTTCCCCTCCTTTTTAATGTCTTTTTTCCTTTTTTTCTTTTTCTTTTTCATTTTCTTTCTCTTCTTTTTCTTTTTCTTTTCTTTTTCTTCTTTTTCTTTTTCTTTTTCTTTTTCTTTTTCTTTTTCTTTTTCTTTTTCTTTTTCTTTTTCTTTTTCTTTTTCTTTTTCTTTTTCTTTTTCTTTTTTTTTCTTTTTCTTTTTCTTTTTCTTTTTCTTTCTTCTACTTTTTCTTTTTCTTTTTCTTCTACTTTTTCTTCTACTTTTTCTTCTACTTTTTATTTATTTTTTTATTTATTTATTTTTTCATTGTCTTCTGCTTCTCTTCTCTTCTCTTTTTTTTCTTCTCTGTCATCTTTGGTGGTCATCTGTATTTATAAAGGGCTTCAATGTGCTGTACATGCCTGCTTCTTTCAAGGGAACCTGCAGCCAAAATTGCCTGTGACCTTTCCCAGGAGCACAGGCAGAAACCTCTTCTTGAGTGAGATAAAGAAATTAGAACTTCATTCTTCCATGGTTTACTCCTAGGAATGCATTTTGGCAAGATGCTAAGAATAAACCAGTTATTGAAAGGGGGATCTGGGAAGTTGACAAGCATGGCTAAGCCCAGCAGGGAAATTTGATGAGGAAATAAGATGCTTTGTAGATCAGTGTGTAGTGATTAGTCTTTTGAATGCTGGGATTATTATATAAGCAAAAAAGGAGGGGGGCACTTATTGTACCTGACAGCTACCACTTATACAGGTATTCTTCGAACTAATGAGAAACATAATGGTGTATTTGTTTATAAATCTTGAGTGAGACTCCTGCATTTTCCACGGGCCAATTAAATGTGATGGGAAAATAAAGACAACTTTTCTTTTTTTTCTTTCCCAAATTAGAATCACTACAGAAAGAAAAGGTAAAAACATCCAACGAATATCCTGCCCTATCACAGACACGCTGCTTTAAATCTTGGAGTCTATGTTCATCTTCAAACAAAAAGTGTATTATATATTTGAAATACAGACACCATGCTTTGTATACTGTAAACATGTGCTGAGAATAACCAAGGATCCAGAAATCCTTGCACACTGGTATGACAGATATTCCTTGCCATCATGCTATATAAAAGCAGACAGGTTAGGAAAAGCAAGTAGTCAAAAAATCAATTAAATGAACTTCTGAAACCATCACAAAGAAATTAAAAATTCTAAAATGTCCTAGAAAAAACAATAAAGAAGCTGAGAGAAGTAACAGTTCTGTTCATTTTTTCCTTTTTCATAAGCAACTAATTCTTGTTTTGAAAACTATGGTCTCCATATGTTTTGAAAATTGAATAATCACCCATAAATATTGTTTCCCCCTCTGCATTTCCCTCTCCTGTCATCATTTGCACATGCAAACAAAAGTAACTTGTTAAAGTTACTTAAAAGTTTACACATAGATTCTACTGATAAGCCGTATGACTCTGTGTGCGTGTATGAAAAGAGAGAAAAAGTGAGGTGACACTTTCAACTTCAGATAAAACTTTGGAATATTTTACAGAAGTTCTTCACACATGACACATAACACATGACATTATTCACACAGAAAATGCTTAGAGAAACAGAGAGAGACATTTACAAACTTCTCTGAACAGCCTGTAGGCTTGATGCAAAATAACCTATTTGAACGTTATTTGATTATCCCGGACATTATTACGCATTTTTGTTTAGTTTTCTGCACCGTAGCTAATAAGTTGGCTAAGACCACCTGGAGCTAGCTGGAGATCAGAGTATTTCCAGTCCTGTCTGCAGAGCCCTTTCCCTTACAGACACACTAATTTGTGTGCAAGCAAGATTTATCATCAGCCTATGCCTCTCTCTCTCACTGGGACATTATCTTAGGAAGTGTTATTCTAAGTAGCAATTCTGCAGTTCAAGTGAAAACACTTACGGAGTCAGCTTATTGAAGGGAAAGCTGAAGTATATTTACAAATGTTTACACATAATATATGCACATACTTCTACATGCTGTGGGATATAACACCACCTGGACTGAGGCCAGATCTCACTGTTTATATGCACAGAATATATGGCCTCATTTTGTTCAGCTTTTTCTGAATTGTAGGGATAATCTAAGTGTAAATGAGTCCTTGACCGAGTTATAGCTTTGTTAAATTAGTTGCAGAAGTAAGTACTTAGTTATGATAACATTTTATAGATGGAACTTCCAACTGGAAAAGAAAGGGGACATTTTTCCCAAAATTCACTGTTGCATTCATATATTAAGTACATTGTGTAGTTCTAGTAAACCTCATAGTGAAGAGTATCTTCAGTGCTAGCTGCCAATCGTGATCCTGCTATTGCTCCTTAAGCTGTAGTTGGCTGAGTATTGCTAAGGAAGTCCTTGAGTTTTCGAGTCTCTCATGCATTTTTATTGTAGGGCTAGATTAGTCAGGTAGCAGTGCTTTACACATTTTTACTTTGCATGACAATAAATGACTCTAGGTAAGTTTTAAGAGCATGGAGGATCTGTTGCCTGCCTATGTGGAATCTGCACGAACGCCCCACCGTTCCGTTCTTCTGCAATTTCCCTTCATCTTTACTGTAAGCTTATCAGAAACAGTCTTGTATAAATTTTCAAATGTATTGTGTTGTCCTCAAGCAAATACATTGTTAGATACCTTGTGAGAGGATTACTGGAAATTTTTAGAGTGCTTGTCACAGCCCATTTATGCACTGGGTGATTTTAGGTAAAGAAAAACCTAGTTCCAATGATATTGTACAGGTTATTGTCATCTTGAACACCTGATTCATTGTCCCTATCTGCACACAAATTTTTTGATCCTTTTGATTCTAGCTGAGAAATTGGTATCTATAGAGGACTTGAGATGATGTCTACAATTTATAGCCAGTATTTTGGTTTTGTGACTCCTGGTGAAGAGTGTGAAGCATGTTTTTGAATTGGTTTCTATCATCATTTAAAAGCTGCTGTTTTTCTTGTCTTACAGCCACTGCTGAGAAATCTGGAGGTTGTCCAGATCCAAGACTTTTCATAAACATCTTTGATATGAATCTTTTATGACTCTTCTCCACTTGTCTGTGTTGCACTGAATAGTGAATGCAAAGACAGTCTCTTCAGATAGTGACTCACAGGAATGCAACATGCAATCCACACAAAGGAAATTTAATACTCTAGCAGCTAATTAAAAAAGCATTACCTTCCACCAGTGCTGTCCTCCAGCCATGCAGAGGATAAAGATGGGTGTCTGTCAATCAAGTTTACCTAACAAACCCTGGCACAATATTGTGATGAATGGACAGATCTAAAAAAGGGTGATATTGCTCAGAACTCTAAGGTACTCTTAATACCATGTTTAAAGAAGCAGAAGGCCTCATCAGTAATTTGAAACCTCACCCTGCATGCTAGGGATACACCAGTGCTAAATTTGCCGAGTACTACAGATACTAGACATGCAATATGTAAAAGGACCATTATAGACATCCATGGGGATTTTGATATACTCAGCGCCATGGTGTTCAAACCACAACAGGACCTACAGACATCCTAAAATCTTTGTGCTCATATTTCACAGCCTTTCATCATTCCAACAGCAGAATAAACACTGAATTTTAAGGGTTTTTGTGTTCCAAAGAAATTTTATAGTATGTTTGGAACTCTGCAACTGCTGATGTTGGGTCACTCTCCATTTCTACTTTATCATTATTTAAGACAAATACACCTGCCATGTTCAGTGTAGAAATAGCATTCATCCACACTGTTCCTGCAATGCATTTAATCCCTCTATCCCTCTGCACGTGTATTTTTTCATCTAGATTTGTCTCATGCAGCGTGTTGCCCCAGAATTCTGTGACAACCCAGCCACAGCACCCTTTGATACAGTGAGAAATGGCCTGTAAAAAGTCTACCTTTTGTTTTCCTTGAACAAGTTAAGAGGTGAGAGGGTAAGCTCCTAGTCATTTATATAAGTTCCATAGCATTTATCTGAATAGCCATATAAAAGTCTGGGTTAAAATGTGTTTTAATGATGCTTTAAGTGAAAATATAAGGAGCAATCACCAGACTTCTGTTCCCATGAGACCGCTTTTCTCTGCACAAGTGCATTCATTCTACAGCAGGATAGCGTAAAGGGATCCTACTGTAAGTGAAAGCAGGACAGTCTGGCATTTCATGATGGCTGATCACCTTGTTTCTGGATTTCCTGTCCAGAGTTCCCTTTCACACAGCTCAGTTCAGACTGGAAAAGGAAAACCCCACAAAGCAGAACAATTGTCTTTTTGCTATTAGGACACCAAAATATTTGAGTCACACTGGGGAGCTGGATCTCTCTCCCTGCTCCCATCCTCCTTGTTCAGCCATGGCCATCAACTGAACTTCTCCTGGAAAAGTGGAAAAGTCCAAAGTCCACTCTTTGTCATTCTTTCCTTTTTCTTCCCACTAAGCCGGGAGTCCATTTCAGAATGGTCATACTCAAGGAGAGGCCTCTGTAATTATTTTGGCTGCCTTAGCCTGTGGAATGGATACCTGGAGTATAACATGAACATCTGTAGCTGTTCCTCAGTCAAATGCAGTATACAAATGAGATCGAGAGACTTAGAGGCTCAATGGGAAACTAATCATATCCAGTGAGGGAGAGGAAGGCAATAGGGTCCGTATTACTATTTCAGTGAAAATGAGTAAATCTTTCCAGCTGTATAGATCTCTGTGGGGCTTTTTATTCCCTTTAATTAAGATCATTGTAACTGTGTTAAAAGGCTTGGTTCCATCACTGTTGATCTACATGGTCAGGCTCAAATAATATTAGATTGGTGCTTGAGAGGATGATGAATGGAGAAGCATGGCATAACGAACTGAGAAGAAGGATGAGGAAAAAATGTAATTGCCACAAATGTAAACACTGACAAAAGCTGACTTACTGTGAGACTTGATTCATCACCTGAAGGGGGAGGGCATGACTTTCCAGGGTAACATTCTGTCCCCGTTGAGGTTCTTGACCTCCAGGACATGGCAGAAGCAACCATGTCTGGTTGCTGATGGTCAACAGCAGCTCAAGCAGGAGGGCATGGAGCCAGGGGTAACCAGAAACCATAGCAGACAGAGTGGTTGACATGTGAAACCTGAAAGCAGGCAGATAGGCCACCGCTTCTCTCTCCAGTCATACAACCTTCTGTTGCCTAAACTGCATCATTCCAGATGAAATTTTCCATGTAAAAGCTGATGTCAGGATGAGTGTTCATGGGAAGTGGGAGTAAAAACAATTCAGCTTTTCTCCAGCTATTCTTCAGGCAGAATATACACTCACATATACTTTCATGGCCTCTTCTTTGACCAATATATTTTCAGAGTTTGAAACTTGGTAGAGATAAGGTTCTTTGTCCCAGCAGCGTGCTGCCTTTTTGGCATCTTCATTAAAATGTCCCCAAGTGATGCCAACTTGCAGACCTTTGACTCACTGCACTGTGCACATGCTCAGCTGTGAACTCCTGAATTTTCCCAGTTGCATTTCCAGAATATTCCAGTTGCTCCACGCATGCTCCAGGACTCTCTCTGCAATTGCAGCTGTGGGTTCCTGTCTAAGGATACAATTTCATGATCAGCATAATTTGATCTAACTGTGGGCTGCTACCCAAAAGGGATGGCCCCATTTTCTCTGGGATCCCCAACTACATTTTCTAATCTCCCACTTTGCATCAGATCTAGCAACTGTACAATTCTGGAACAGCTCAAGGGGATGATCTTCTTTTTTTCTTTCTGTCTTCCTATTTTTTTCTTTCCTCTGTTTTTCAAGGTCGGTGCCAGTTCCAAGTATGTGAACCAAGGGCAATATGCCTGACTCTGGTTTTCTCTCATTGACTGCCCTGCTTGGGCACGCACTGCACAGGAGGAGAGAGCTGCTTACTGGGATGTAGCGAGGGTGTGGGCCAGAGCTATGGAGCAGGCAGTTGTGTAATATACATTTATGAATTAATACATGCAAAAACTTGTGCTAAGTAAATGAAAGCAGTAAACAATATCCAGGGTATTGGGTCTGCAGATGCTTGTCTAGTATATAAGCCACCTGGGCACATAGTGTCATACCTCTGTGTATGCAAGCACCTTGATGGCCAGCAGTAAAGAGAAGGAATTCAGAATGACTCTTGCTAGTTTACTAGCACATACTGGAACAACACCAGGTACTTTACAGATCTCTCAGACAAACAGGCCTTCCATGAAGAACTTGCATATTCAGTGTAACAATTATGGGCAATACATCTGCTGTCCTATGCATGGTAAGAGGAACGCAGATTTGTTAGGTTTTTTGTCTTGTTCATCATCAGGGAAAGCCAAA
Organism: Scopus umbretta; assembly: GCA_013400535.1. Lineage (NCBI taxonomy): Eukaryota > Metazoa > Chordata > Aves > Pelecaniformes > Scopidae > Scopus > Scopus umbretta. Next base: position 16,096 of record VZTL01047466.1, read on the forward strand.
TAAAATAGGGTCACTTTATCTGAAACTGACACAAGGTACATCAGTGGTCTCCTGTCTGCTCAGAGATACGCCGTGGTTCCGTGCTGCCCTCTGCTCAGCTGCTGGGAGTGGCATGGGGGCTGGCAGCTGTCACTAGCACCCTTTCCAGTGGGAAAAAAAGAGATATCCCAAAGCTTTGATTTAACGTGGAGCTCTCATCAGGGAAAGCAGTGCCCTGCTCACCAACTGCTTACTGAGTGCTGCCCATTGCATTAAAATAAAAGGGTTGCTTAAGTCTTCCATAATACTCTTGGATTTTTACACATAAATTCATGTATTCATCACAAGCTTTTATAACAAATGACTCCCAGGGGATGACCTTGATTTCTAGCCAAATGACTGGGAGAAGGAGCTTTTAATTGTTTTCTGCATATATGAAAACACAGTCATAGGGAAATAATGCGCGCGCACACACACACACACACACACACACACCCGAAAGGCACTACAAGAAATATGGCTTTCAATATATTACCTAATCCAATTCAGAGGAACTCTCTTAGTACAAAGGCTGGGCTGGTGTGATATGATTCGAGCATATGGATATAAAGAAATGCTAAAAGAAATGGAATTAGGTAGCTTATTTATGTTCTCCTCTACCCAGCGCACAGCGTCGTTATCATTTTATCAGGATCCCCTGACACTCCTGATGAAGTGTGAGCAGATTGGCTCACCAAAGCCATAGCCCAAATAAGCCTTTACTCTCTGATGTTCATGGACAGCTTGTGAAACTTTCCAGTTGATGCCAAGATGTCCTCTGGGAATGCTACAAGGAGTTCAGGAAACCTTTTTTTTCTTTCTTTCTTCCTTTTCCTCTTTCTTTACCATAATGTCTTATTTTATAGCGGAAGGACTAAATCTCACTATGGGAAATATGAACTTGTGATAAAAACAACGGTTAAAAAACAAAAAACAACTTTCAGAATTTTTCCAAACCTAATCTGTCACTAACAGCAGTGAATTTGGGATCATTCAAATTCTATGCTCATTTTTGGGAAGGGGGAGGTGAGACACTTCAAAGAGTTAAATCCTTTGGGACAACACAGCTTGCCTCAGATCCGCACTCTGATATAACTGAGACCTACTTCAGTGCTATTTGATGGCTCAGCAAGGTATTTGTCAGAATTATCAGGTGATTGTATCATTTTAAGAGTTCTTAATATCTGCTAATGAGGAGTCATTTATTGAATTTCAGGAGTACTGAGGAAAAGACAAAGAAGTTTTGAAAAAGGTGGAAGGGTTTTAGCTTTACGTTGAGGCTGTGAGTTCAGTGTCTCACTGTTGCTCCTTTGTGGTCCGTCAAAAACTCACTCCTACTGAAAACAACTGCAAAAACATACCACCGGCGTCAAATACTGTCAGCGCTACAAGGGATATCCATGTTGTAGGCTTGTGTCACAACAAAATTGCACAGCATCTGGCCCATGAATCAAACCTGTTGGGTTTTTAAACAAGGACACCTGTATATGTTAATGTGGCTGCTATCTCCATAGTATGAATAAAAGGTAAGTTCAGTATTTTACTATAACAAAGACCTCCAGCCATAGCCTCAAAGCTACAATCAGACTAGCTCTCGTCTATGCTGCAGTACAGAGCCATGTTTAAACAATTACGAAAACAAAAATATATTGTAACCAGATCATCTGATGTTGTTGGCTTTTCTGTCATTCTTTTTTTCAATGCAGACGAGTCCAAAGGATGAATGTAGTTGATGAAGACTGAACCAAGGTCAGTATATAACAGTAGAGAGAAAAGCCATTCTCTTTCTAAAGAAATGTAAATGGATCTTAAACTTGACATTGAAGGCATTTTTTTTCCCCTAAGTGCCAGGGTGACTTAATTTGCCAGCTGTTCATTTCCATCAGTAATTCTTGAGCAAAAGCAAAGAAAACACTTTTCAGGAATGCTTCTCTGCCCAAATAATAAGCCATTATTTTAACTCAGAAAGCTCTCAGGAAGGACAGGGGAAAATAAGTCCCTAAGTCTGTAAAATACTGCACAACATTCAAATAATGAATGTAGCTTCTAACATCTCAGATGTGCTGATGTTGTGATGAAACACTGGTAAGTGGTTTTTAGTCTGCTGAGGCCCAAACCCTCATGTCTGAATTTTTTCTGTAGTTATGGATATTATTCTTAGCTAGGAAATGTAGTCAGTTTTCCTTCCTCTTTCTGTTTCCGATGCAAGTGATTTTCAAGGGGAAACCTAAACTAACAAATCTTCACCACCATCCCCTCTTTCCAAATAAAATGCTTATTTTTAGGTCTTTGTCAAAAAAGCAGGTGACAAAATAGTTGGCAATACTTTGTGGAGATTTTTTTTAAAGTCACATAACTCCAGCAACCAACAGAAAATGAAGACCAGATAAACCATTTATTAAACCAAACACAGGACCTATTGGGGAGTGCTATTATCTGTCCTTTGGAGAGTCACATCCTTGTCCCTTTTACTTCAACCTTTTAAACAGCTGAACTGTGAATAATTTCTGTCCACCATTACCTAAGCCTGCTCTCCACACTCTGACTTGCTTTCGCTGCTCTCAGAGACCAGGAGGTCATCTGTCCCTCTCTGGGATAAGGGTTGGGAACTGGGGAGGAGAGGAGAGGAGTGGCAGTCCTGCAGGCTGGTACTGGCTCCCTGCCACCCACCTGAGACCAGAGCCTGTGATGTGACTCCCACTACCCCAACCGGCCTGCCTCGGCATTCTCCCATGGGAGATGCGATTTGAGCTGGAGCTAATCCTCCCGCACTGTTTTAATCAGTCAGGTCACTGCAGGGCTTGGGGCACATAAAACACTCCAGAGCTGCAGGAGATTTCCAGCAGATTTTCTGTAGCATTTTGCTTTGCAGTTCAGGGTGGGTTTTGGCCCGGAGAGTGCCGTGGAGTTCATGTGCCAGGACAGAGCTGCTGGGAAGCCAAAGCCTTTTGTGCTCCCAGTCCCACGGTGACAGTAAATCAGAGCATTCAGAATTTCCTTCTGCAGAAGAGCAGGCCCCTGCTGCTCATTCACAAAAATGCTGCCAGGCTTGCTAGTATGAGCAAAGACAGCTTCCTCCATCATCTGGCATCCCGGACTGGCAGTGGGTTGGTCTCGTACTTGCAAGGAAGGCTGTAAGAGAAGTTCATCTGCTGCACCTGTTAGAAAAAAGTCCTGAAGGCAAGCAAAGCTATTGGAATGATCCCTCGTGTCACAGGCTGTGGCACTTCAGGAATGATTTCATATGCCAGCCAGACTCCAGCTTCCCTGATTCCTCAGAGTCTTGTCATGGCTCACATATGCCATGTGGCACCGAAAGTGAAAGACCACTGATCAACCTGCTCTGGAGAGTGGATTTAGGGTATTGCACAATAATTTGTTTTTTCTTTGGTAGGCTTCTTAGCTTGCTTATTTGGTTGTTTATCTGGTGCTTGTTCCATTCCCTCCCTTGTCATTCTCCACACCTTCACTATGTTTTTGGGCAACTTGACAGAGCTTGGGACATATTGAAAATGCTAATTAATTTATGGCTACACTGCAGCCTTGGTTCTATGGGGGTAAAGGGCAGCACGCAGCTTTCCTAGATAAAGAAAATAACAAGGGACCGAGTGGCTCCAGGGCTTCCTGAAGCTACAGGGGAGGCTGGACACCCATAAGCATGAGCAGCAGATCATTTCACACTCTGCAGTTGCAAATCCCTGCCTCTGTCTCCCCTAGAGGAAGGAGAAGCAGCCTGCCAGGGTTGCTAGAGATTCATACGGTGATTTATGTAGCTTGTGCAGGCAAGGAAGGGAGCTCTGGGGTCCCTTATTCCATCCCAAGCATTATGAATAAATTGTATTTTCCAGAGTTATCTTCAGTGAAGAACTAGTCTACAACCTAATTTGCATGCATACATTTTATGCCAGTGAAACCCAGCACTCTCTCCATCTCTCTCTCTTTAACACCATTTTGTAAACTGTGCTAGAGTCATAGCCCTAACTTATGCGTATTGGCATAAAGAACATCATTTCATCTTGGGGTAAATCCTTCCTTCCATGTCCCTTGCTCAGAGCGATTGCCATGGCCTGAAAAGACCCTCATGGCTCGCTTTCATGGGGAAGGACTGCACGTTTATAGCCACTTATCGCTTCACTGCCTGGAAGTTAAGCTATCTGGAAAATACATGAGTAAGACTTGGGGTTAGGAAACCAAAGGCTTCTCATAGTGGGTTCTGCCACATTACTGACTGCTTGAAAAAAATAAGCACTGAGGGCATACAAGCCACCTTTCCCTGAGTCCCCATGAAGCAATGGTAAGACAGTGCCCGGCTGAAGAGACTAATAGGAAAGTGAACTATCTCAGCCATCAGGTAGCCATGCCAAGCATGCTGAAATTCAGACAGATTCAAGTTCTACAGGTAACTCAGACTAAGGACCGTCGGGGGCATGTAAGTCCAAGGCAATGGCAGCGTATCAGGAGGTTTCTGGGGACACATGGCAAGGCCAGAAGCTTGAGGACATAACGAGTGGCTCAACTGGCAGCTGCCCCACATGGTGGAGCAAAAGGAAGCAAAGCATGTGAAGAACAGAGACGCTCAAAGCAAAGCATCCAACAGATGAAGGCAGCAGCAAACATGAAGCAAATCCCAACCAAAATCAATACTGCAAAAGGTAGGAGAGATTGGCCTGACAAGCAGAATGTGTGACGATCCTGAGATTAACAAGCCACACTCAGACAGCAGTAAAAATGTGTCCCTGTAAAAAACTATGTCCTATTAACCTCTTACTGCCCCACAAGTCAGCATATACTGGCTCAGTAGACAAAACAACAGTGAAAAGTGATAACACTGAAGATGTAGGAACTTGCATGAGATTTCAAAGGAGCAGCATGAACTACCAGAAGGAAGAGTCTGAAGGAGATAGGAAGAAGGCGGTCGTAACATGCACTGCCAAAGTGCCAGCAGCACACACACACTATATCTGCAAATAATTTACTAATAAGAAGAGAGTTTATTTTTAGAAACTAGGAGCCTTCTTATTTTGTTATCCAGAATTTAGTTACTGAAAGGGGATCATATAATGTATATGCAAAGCCTGCTTCGACACACCCTTGTTACTTGACTGGCTACATGTGTGTTATCTGTCACAAAAAAGTTAACATTTCATCATTGAAGCATATCCCCTCCAGGCATCATTTGTGTCATCCACGCACAGGACAGCTGCAAAGGATTTTCATTGCAGTGCCAGGCACAAAGCAAGGATGTGCAGCAGGGTTTAACACAACTACATTAATTTCTAAGCATGTTGGCTGCTTGCTGATTTGTGAGTAATGCAAATGTTTTGTTTAGTGGGCTGAGCTCAACAAGAAAATAACTGGGTTTCCTAGTGGACGTGGAATTTTTTGGCTTTGAATTCTGATGCTGCATCTCTTCTGTAGCACAGAATTTTGTAGTTTAGACAAAAGTATTGCTGGGTCAGGAAGAAAGCAGACTTTATGTATTTGTGATGGAAATTATATCTAGAGAGCATGAATTAATATTTCTACTCAGATAAAAGTAGCTATGGCTTTACAAAATCTAGATATCTATACTGGTAATCACTGTAAAGACACAGTGCCACCATACTAATGATGAAGTATCAACATACTATCACATCTACTACTCAGACCCTCTGCAAAACTGAAGTTTTGGACATACGAAACTGCTACACACTGGACACTTTAGGTTGATCATTTGCTACTTTTAAGAAACTCTTGTATTTTATTCCTTTACTATTTATTTACTGCATGATCTCTTAGTGAGAAGTAATGCATCCAGAGTAACTGCAAACATGAATGAGAAACAAGTTAGACCATAAACAACAAAATAACTATGAGAGTAATCAGGAGAGGATGCTGCCCTAGTATGAAGGGGAGATACTGTGTGACCATGATCCATCACGTTAACAAAGCACCCACAGTGTTAGCCCATGCTGTTGGCAGAGGGGAGGAAATGCTAAAGTATTCAATCCACATTTGGCAATGGGGCCTTCCTTTGTGGCAGATTGCCATGTTGCATCAGAAAGATAGAAAGCTTGATGCATGGACAAAAAGTTGTGCACACTAACCATTTTTGTCTGGTTTAAAGCCACATGCACCCATCTATGGGCCAGAAAGAGAGGTCACTGCCAATGTGATGCCCACTTCTGCCTGCCAAATCACTTCTTCCTTAAGTTACCCCATTCTCCATGGTAGGTGGCATACTTAAGAGGTCCCCATGAAGGAGGAGGTAGTGAGGGGTTCTGCATTTTGCCCCTGCCCCATGAAGGCATGAAAAGATCCTGAACAGACTCTGGTCAGGAACTGGTTAAAACTCCACCCCAAACAAGCATCACTCTTTCCTGCTACTTACCTGTGAGGGTGGACTAGGACTGGTCGCTCTAGAAATGCCAAGAAGTTGGAGTGGCCTGAGTTTTGCCTTCTGGAGCTGATCATCAAGAACATTGCTGCTAAACCTCTGTCTTTTAGTTACTCATATGTCACAAGTACTGTAGTGTAATTCAGGCTTCATTATTTAGACTGCCTCTGGGCTCAGCAATGCAGAGCTTACATCCTGGTCCCTCATCACCATCATCCTTAACACATGTCCCATGGGCACTAACAAACAGGGTCTGAGGAGCATCTGCAGGATTTAGGAGTGTGGAGAATTGAAAATCCACCCCTGAAGCACTCAGTACAGACACTCTGGTTTCCTGAAGGAATGAATTCCCCTGTGTGTTTCTGTTGACAATTAAAAAGAGACAGAAACACACAAATGCCCTCTTTCAGAAGGCAGCCGTAGCAGACTGAGGGTGGGAATCAAGGACTGAGTCCTGAGGTCCCTGACAAAGAAATCCATGTTACCTTCTCATTCATTTTCCCCCTTGCTAGGCCTGTCTTTCCCCTGGTTTTGAAGGATAATGTCAATGATTGCAAAATACTTTACAGGATGCTTTAAGCGTTAAATCATTAAGGATAACTGAATGGGCTGCGTGGGGCTAATCATAGTGGGTGCCTTATTCAACAGGTAGTAATTTTGATATTTGAAAGACAATCTTAAAAAGCACACTATAAATTGCGTAGCTATTGACATGGTCATCAACATTGGTTAAAGATTCATTTCCCATGCATCTTCCAGACAGTGAAAACTACCTGCTCAATGAACAAAGTACTAATGGCACATATGGATACTGGATGGTGGGTTTTAATCCCCTCAGAGTCCCATCCTGGGCCAAACTTGCCTATTTCTGTTACAGGGGAAAGAACAGAACAGTGCTTTTATTACTTCTTACTCTTTTCATCTGAAATTCACTCAAAATTTCTCCCTCACATTTTTACTTCTGTTCTAAAGTAGGCTTGAATGGGCCACAGAATCACGTTGTGTAAGAAAAGTAGAATCCCCTGAGGTGGTAAAGTGAGAGGTGTGAAGGACAAGGAGGTATCCTGATCAAGTCTTCCTCCGTTGTTCTGCTCTTCCTCACAGGCTTTCTTGAGAGGCGTCTTTTAATGTCCTGCCCCCAGGTAGCTTTTCAGCACATCAGCTCTCCTGTGCTGGGAGTGCTTCCTAACATCTGTTTCAGATTTGTTGCTGCTTTGTTTCCATTTAAGTCCCTTCTCAACCATTATTGTTTTTAGGCCAAAAATATTAAATTGTATAGAAAATGCCCAGATAGGCTAAGACTGGTGTATGCGTGAGGTAAATTCTATTTTAATTGTTGTTTTCTATCATATTAAGCACAGGAGGTTCAGCTTTTTTGTTGACAGGAGAGAGATTTTTATCTGACTTCATTTAACAAAGCAAAGCCTGTAGAGAGGCTCCATCTTTTATAGACCAGCTATTGCAGCCAAAAAAACACAACAAGGTTTTGAGCTCAGAGCCCTCATCACATCACACTTCTACCACCAAATCAGCACTACTGCAGTAAAATGAACTGATTTAGAAATGAAGCAATTTCTTATTGTAATGAGTCTCTTGATTACTGGAGTCCTCTCAGGATGACAGTGCCGTGGGAAATGCACCTTAAGGAGGTCCTGGTATGTATTTTTGGGTCTGGCTTTTAGATTATACCAGGGCTCCCATTAGTGCAGTGCTGATCAACAAGTACCCAGACGCTGAATGAAAATGCTGGAATTATTTTTGGCTTCTCACGATTACCAAACATCAGAACTACTTTGCATGGTGTTAAAAAAATAAGATGGGAATAGAAGTGCTTAGTTGTTACAGTTTATGGAAGCAATTCAGTCAGTGCAAAATGGGAGCTTAAGCTTGAACCAGTATGATAAACAATTAAAAAGTAAAGAATTAGATACTGTATGTAACAGATAAACATTGTACAAAAGAACCTATATAGTGCAAAGCGAGACAACAAAGTAAATGCATGTGTACAGCTAACAGATGTCTTCAATTTCTGTTCATGTTCACCTTTTAGTGCTGATTATAATTTCTTTTTTCTTTTCCCATTCTCTAACCTTCATGCATCCGTTTCTAGCTCAGTCACCTATACCTGCCGAGATAAGAGATAGGTGGCAGAATTTAGATGGGGAATGGTTCTCTTGCCATTTCCCAGTCCAAAACACTCAATGTACCCTAAGACGATGCATGAAAGTTTAGTATGTGGCTTATGCTTTGGGGAGCAGAGGTCATCTGGCAACCAAGAGGCGTAAGCACCTCACTATTTGCAAGATCATACTGTTTTTTTCCAGTGTAGCATGTCTAATATTTAAGCTTTACCCTGATTCCATACATCGCTCCAAGCCACATCCCGTTCAATGGAGTTAGCAGAGCCTCTGTGTAACTTCTCTGTGGGGCCATTTTTATGTTCCATGCTGGTAGGACATCAATAGCTTTGTACCACAGACGTGGTTTTGGCTGGGGTGTGGAGTTCAGAGGCAGCCTCCAAAGCAACTTGCTGCATTCTTTGGCAGTCAAACTACAGAAGCATATGGCACTGAGTTACTTACTGGATAATATTAAAAATAGTATAAGGCTCTGCATTTTAACTGAGCAACTATATTGCTGCTCATTAAACACTTCAGAAATGTCCATCTTCATAAATATAAAATATAGAATTACATATGCCAAAGAAAGGCATTATTACAGTTCCTTAAAATGAAATCTTCCAGGTTTTAAAATGCTTAGTAATACTGGCCTGCTGACATCCTTCTTGTGACCTTAAAACAATTTTTTGTTGTTTCCTTTAAATAATTTAGTGAGTGATTGCTCAGTGATGATGTTTAAATAAAAACACAATGTGATAGTTAATCTGCGAGACAGATGCTATTAATATTGGATGGATGTAGTTTCAGAAGTATTCTGCCTGAATTTGAAGTACTAAGCTGGATATAAATAGTGGTGGATTTCCCTTGTGTGGAAAATGTAATAGCCCTGTTAAGCATGTCTTCACTGCGGAGTCAGGCAGTATATTGGCCCTCAGCTTTGAGTACCAGCTTTAGCCTAGATGAGGTGCAAGAAGCCAGGCTGCCAAGCTACGCTAGGCTAATGAATCCTCATTAGCTTGGTGCTCCCCTAGATATTTCTGTTGGCCTTCACAGGGCATCTCCCCTAATCCTTTCTCACTACAGTGAGTGGAGTTGTTCTAAACCTAACTCTTTGGGGGAACCGTGTCTTTTGGGCACAAGGAGTGAAGCAGGGAGCAGGGGGTGATGGGACCCTAAGCACCTTTGAATAACTCAGTTAAGTAGTCTAACCATAATCACTTCAAATAAAGTAATCTGGATTTGTAGCAACAAATAGTAGGTAGTGATGTCCACGAAATGGCCTTGGAGAGAGGTCCTCTAGCTCAAGGTCACTAATCAATGGCCAAGAAACAAATGTGATGCCTTCATAAGCTCTAGCTGTTTCTGAAAAGCCTCTGTGCCTGTGCACTAGGTCATCACCAGTAAACTGGGAAAATGAGAAAGCTGAATGAAGGTGAAAAGCTGCCTCTAACCTCTCTTTTCAACCTCATTATCCCACAGAGATTGACAGCATCAGAGTTTGTGTGTGGGCGTGATGAATGGAGCAAAATGCAGAGCTGAAATAAGAGTCAAAAAATAACTCCACTCTGTACTGCTACAGGGGGCAGTTATATGGTCAGGTCACTGTCCCCAAATGCCCATAATTTCAACATAAGATAGAATAGGAGAGAGATGCTTCTGTGTATGTTTGTGCCAATAAAATTCTGGCAGGTATATACTGCCTTCTTTCCAGCCTACCCTTCTTTATGCCCTAGAGAGAAGAAATGTTATAACTGCTGCTACTTTACGTTGTAGGCTATACCCGCAGCTATAGAGTCAATTATTTTTAAACTGTTCCCGTTACAATTCCTATAATGAGCTCCATTTTTCCCTTTGTCCTTTGTTTTTTGACTTTTACTAACAAGATAAAAGACAGATCAGCAAAGGATCTTTCTTTAAATATTATTGGCATAAAGTAAATTTAGTAATACTAGAGTTAATCCTGGAAGGATGTTAATAAGATTACTCATATTACTTATGCACTTAATAAATTTTTGCTGGCTACTCCTGGGTGCTCTGTAGCTCTAGAAACTTATACTTTAAGCTAGGGAGGTTCCCAGCTGAGTACTGAGGGGAAGGCTGATCCAGTCACTGCCTCAAGTTTGGGAGATGCAGCTGCAGTTTCCTTGCTTTACCAGAGACATCTTTGCACAAAGCACATGGGCTAAAGTCTCACACATACTTTAGCACAGGTTTTTCCATGCTAAGGAGGTCCAGAGATGCCACCAAAAGCAGCAGCGCAGTCACCAGAGGTGCCACACAGGGACCCAAGGCAGGGCACACATATGCTGGAACTGCCCCAGCTGTCTCCCCCTCCACAAAGGAAGAAAATATTTCATTTTTATCACAGGATGGTGTCTGTTTTAGGATTTGACTGGTGGTGGCACAAATGCTTCTGCTGGCACACAGAGAAGGGCAATGCTGGGATGGGGTTGAGAGGAAGAAAGGAGTGATGCTTTTCCATCAGTGGCAGTGTTTGTGAACCTCTGCCCCAAGATCCTGTCTGTAAAATGGGGCCGTAATAGTCCTCTTCTCCACAGGACATTTGAGGATAGACACATTCCTGCTGCTGAGGCACTCAGGTGTAAGAGATAACATGAGTATGAGCTAGATCAGGCCTTCATCTGGAACCTGGGGAATGTATTTCAGTTGTTTGTCTCACATGACTCAAATCAGAAACCTTAGAAGTTTCTTCAGCACCCTGATGTATCATTTTCAGGATAATTTTATGTCTTTTCTTCTTCCTTGCAGTTCCTTTTAAATATTGGGGCAATTCTGAAAATTAAAAAAAAAAACCCATGCAGAAGAAAAATTTTCAGTACTTTAACATATTCTGTTTTCCCACTATTTTGGCCAAAAGCAGTCTCACAATTTGATACTAATCTCACCATAAAAAATCTGACATTATTTTCCTGAACTTATCATCTGCTGAAAAATATTCTCTGAGTCATGTAGAACAGAGGCCAGTGTGAAAAATCTCTGTTTAAAGACTTCAATTTTTTATCATTATGAATAATGATGGTGGTATTTACAATAGGTATTTGCACTTCTGAAAGTTGGGACAAGGCAAGTGTTTTTGGAAGCCAAGTCCAGAGTTAACACCTGAAGTGTTTTTCTTGGTGAAAGAAGCTGGGAGTATTCCTGCAGTGAGAAACTTTGGATTCTCCTAAAAGAGCTACCAGTGTGTAGCACGTCTAGATGATCATTAATGAGGGGACACGATAATTCATTGCAAATGCTGGAAAAGTGATAACACTAAAGAAAGTGGGGATAGCGTGATGATGCAAGAGGGAACAATCAGGAAGAATAAGATGAAAATAAGAAAAGTATGATTCAGTTTGTAAGGAAAATATCTTTGAGGTATATTACTTGGAAGAAAAGTCTCCAGAGTTCTGTGGTGAAACTATGCATCTTGAGTTTCTAAAATTAATCTTGTATTTTCATGATAAACAGCACTATGATCTGGATAAATTCTTTGTTTTACTGTTACGGAAATAGTAATCTTACTGTTTTCTGTTACTCGGATCTTTTCTCAAAATCTTCTAATGCAGATCCTCTGCACAGTTACATTAATTCTTTTGCCATTAAATTTGCTTTTCTTAGACACCTCTTACAGTCTCCCAAATCCTGGTCTGAAAATCACTGCTGTAGGGAGACCGGCTGCATAAACCACACATTTCTACTGGAAGAGGTGGAGCTTAAAATGGGTGAATCATATTTAGTAATTTGACAAAGAAAACAGAATGACAGATGTGCTATAAAGCTTCATTTTCCCCCAGAGTACATCTCATTGCTGTATGTAAACATTAGCAATATATATTATTATTGAATATGTACATGGTACAGCTGGTTGAATGATTCTTTGCAAAGAACACCTACAAATGTAACCCATCTTTCTGCCAGTAAGTCAGCATAATTTCTACAAATATGTTTCTTGTTTATAACATTTACCAAAGAGTTTCCAGCAATTGATTCTACATGGTATTTACAAACTATTCGGTATGACTAATGCCTTGCATTTTATTATCATTCATTCATTGCTGCTCAAATGGAGGACCTGAAATGTCTAGCAAGTTAATGTAGGTAAAGTATTTCACATTTATTTTCCTACTGTAGCTTTTGTAGCTACAAATTGTTAATGTGGCAACAATGTTCGTTTATTGCTTTACGCTGTTTCTAAACTGAATACTCTGATAAAGATGCATGTTTTTCCTATTAAAAGTTTTAGTTCTTCCTGCACATACAGTCTTCCACCTCCATTCTATAGCAGAAATATTTTTTAAGAATGTGTGTACTTCTTGCAGAGGTTTGTATTTGCATTTGAACAAAAATTCAAAGATACATGGTTGGTTTTTTTCATAACTTGTTTGCCAAAAAGTATCAGACTAACATAAGCAAGAAGTCAGTCTCTTGAAATGCTTTTTTCCACTTTTCTGATACATTTCAAAGCCATTAGAAGCTAATCTGACAACATTTTTATGTGACATGGTTGTCAGTAAGAAAAAAAAAAAAAGAAAGGCATGGGAAAGCAGTGGGAAAAACCTGAAAATAAGAGACTTCAATATATTTGGGAACAGCTGCTAGTGAGATACGTGTGTGTACAGGAAATACACTGCCCTAAAGTATCAGCATTTCAATAGAGGTTGGATAACACTTTAAGGTGTACTGCACAGTGTCTTTACTGTTACTGTATTTACAAAGAGAAACACAGAAGACAGCAGCTTGATTAAGCAGATTGCAAATGAAAGGAAACTGACAACCTTCTCTAAGAAAATTGAATTAGGAGCCCATGAACAATTAAGAAATTAAAGCTCCATTTCAAGAGGGTAATTAAGGGCATAAGTAACACCACCCCTTCTGAAGCAATGGTTAACATGTAGCCAAATCACACTGAGGAGGCTTGCACAGAGCTCTGAAAAGTCACCTTGAAATTTCAGCACCCACTTTGAGTGCTTCCCTGGGCAAAAGCTAGTGGCTGACATTGTATGATGGGCCAGGGACAATGTTAAACGCAAGATGACAAAAGCCTTTCTGGCCTAATTAATATATCTACTATGTATGTTTGCCTCTAATTTTCACTGAACTTTCTACTGTGGTACGATTACTACTACGACACTGAATTATTTAGTAGTATGAAAGAATTTTCTCAGTTTAGTTACTCGGTCTTTGTACAATTGATCGAAACAGTTTGCAAATGCATCACAAACTGTCACACACTTTGGGTGAACTGGCAGTGAGATGTCGGCTGTTCTAGTCACAGTGTTAGACTTGCAGAAGTAGTACAGACTCCTGAATAGCCTGGAGATAGTGCTTAAGGTGACATGAAAAGCGTTGAGGATTTGTGTACCAGGACTCAGTTACTTACAAAGCTGAAACTGTCAATAACTACCTGCAAAATTTGTATTTTTTAAAATAAAAAGGCTGAATTAGGAAGGTTGCACATGTCTTAGTCTACAAGGTACATTTTGAAAATCCACTGAAGGAATTTAGTTGCTCCACTCTCCGATGTTGATGACAGTGCACACCTCTTTGAAAAATCGCTCTCTGTGCTTTGCATATGTTAGAGTCCTCCAGCTCCATAATCTCCCAGAGTGTATTGTTATTGCATTTTTGACAGCTGGTTCACATACCAATAGCGATGTAACCCAGCTGACCTTATAGCCTTT